>RCUC01154027.1:0-42880 GCA_003697995.1 Taxidea taxus jeffersonii | reverse complement strand
CACACACACACACACACACACACACACACAGCCACAAGGCCCTTAGGCCTTGCCCATTCAGAAAAGAACCCCTGCCTCTGCCCCCCACACCATCCCTCAGGGTCTCCAATCTTTAGAAATTAATTTTACCCTGATTTTTACCACCCCCATACTCATTTCTCATTTGGGGGCCAGAAACCGCTGGTCTGGGGAAACAATGCACAGCTGGAAAAAGCAACGTATGGCTTAGAGCTTCACAAAGTATTGTGAATGCACCAGCCACTTCCATTTCATTTTGCTAATTCTCTCAATGAAATAGAGTATCTGAGGGAAAAGTCTGGCTTAGAGGCAGGGCCTGGGCCCGGGCCTAGCGGTCCAAGTGGACCGCTGCCATCCACATGGAAAGCCCAAGCTGGGTGACGACTTCTGGTACAGGGATGGGGGGAAGGGTCTTGGCCCCCACTGCTCTTCTTTTTTTTCCGCGAGATACATACTTCTGATTGTTTCAGTTTCAAATTACCATCAGCCATCTAAATCGGGCATCCCAGAGCTAGCTACACAGGTGCATCTGAGGTGGGTATTCAAAGCAGCCTTATTTACAAAGGGTGATGCAAATGCGCCCTGTAAAGCTGGACACACACACACACACCACGCAGCCACTGTCCATCCTTACCAAGGACCAGGGGTGTACATGTCGTCTGTCACCTGATATCACGAGACAGACGACATGCACACCCCATGGTGTCGACCATGACGACGACAGACATTGGGCACACACAGAACCTGGCGACCCCATAGGTCCTGAGTTAAGCTTTTGCCAGCTTTGAAGTACAGACACGTGCAAGACAGAACATAAATGTTTTTCTGAGTCCTATCTACGGACTGGTCAAGGCTTCTCTTACCTCCTGGGCAAAAAGGCTCCAAACCCAGGGAATTTAAAACATTTCACTCTAGGAATGCCAGACGGCAGACCCCAGGGACTGTTTCTCAAGGGGGCGATGAGTAAATGGTCCCTGAGCCTCGGGCCTCAGGCCTCCTCTCGATCCCAGGACTGAAAGTGCCACACCACCCCTTTCCCTCTGGAATGGTTCCCCCACTCCAAAACCCCAAATTAAAACCCACCGGGGTCCTGGCCTTCCAGACAAGGACTGTCTCCAGGCTTCGCCTCATAAGCCCTCAAAGTCACTCTGCAAACCTGAAGGTCCAGAGTGCTCCAACCAGTCTAACCTCCACCAGCGCATCTGCTGGGAGCTCACTATCCACAGGGCACCATCCCACGTTCTTCACATACTGAACCCTGAGAAGTGAGCCTTAGGCACTATTGTCATCTGTCCTGGATCACACTGGGCATGTGGAAAGGGCAGCACCTCCCCCCACTCACCAGCATCAAAATGGGGGGTCTCAAATCTGCCAAAGCGTCCCCAGCAACAGATACCAAGGAGCCAAATGTTACAAATCCACCGTTTTCATGTTCTAACGGATCCCTGTGGCTTTGGATAAAATTCCCAGAGACGAAATCCTACACAAATTTAAAAAATACCATCTATCAAACGATTCAGATGGGAGTATTGGTGAAACATGCTCAAAAAGTGGGTTAGAAGACAAAAAAGTGGCTTGGGTGACAGGATTTAAGGCACGCCAAAAATGCACGTGGAGACCTAAAGTCAATTTTTTTATGTAAGTCGAGAGCAGAAGAGAACACTTCTAAATTTACACATTATCTCCTGTAACGTGATTTTTTTTTTTAAGATTTTATTTATTTGACAGACAGAGATCACAAGTAGGCAGAGAGGCAGGTAGAGAGAGAGGAGGGGAAACAGGCTCCCTGGTGAGCAGAGAGCACTATGTGGGCTCTATCCCAGAACCCTGGGATCATGTCCTGAGCCAAAGGCAGAGGCTTTAACCCACTGAGCCCCCAGGCGCCCCTCCTGTAACATGATTTTAAATGTGCATCATTAAGTTAATAACTCAAAATACCTTAAGTAGGGAAAAATATTTGTGGGCAACAAAGGAGCCATGCCAGCCAGCCTTGGCTCTGCTCTGCCTCAACAAACCCACAGCTGCCTCCACCTGACCTCCACAGGCCTCAGCTCCCTCAAGTCCAATGTGAGGTACCCAGCCACATGGCCTCAGCAATCACACAGCCTCATACGTTTGGCCACCAAGTTTGAAAACAGGCACTGGAGTTCCCATTTCAACCATGAAAGACTCACTGGGGCTCATCCTCTCCATATTCTCAACCAGTTAACAGCTAGATTTTTCCCCAAGTTCAGTTTTCCTCTCCCAATCTCTGCTTAACCCCCAAGTGATGAATAGCACTGGTTTAAAGATAATGAAGCCTATCGTGTCCCAAAAGTGGGTGCTCTGGGACCCAGAACTGTGGTTTTGTCTCTTTGAGAGTTTGCCTGTTGTTATTTCTAGGTGTCACACACAGAAACCTGTGACCAAAAGGGCCCCCAAACTGCTCAGGACAGGAGAAAGAAGAACTCTTAAGGAGACCCCAGGGCCCTTCACCAGGCAAGGGGGGGTCCCCCTGCCATAGCTCCAGCCCCAGATCTAACTAGGGCAGCAGGCCCCCCAATAATGCTGTTCCTTCTGGAGGGGCTACCAACTGCAAGCACCAGACTTCAAAACTAACCACCACTTTTGGGGGGCTGGGGCCCCTCTGTCTGGCCCCTTTTAGTCACGCAGACAGCCCGGCCAGGACCCACCAGCTACTTTTGTTCCATAGGGAGCAGACAAGGCAGGGGCCTGGGCAGCCACTGGAGGCTCCAGTTAAGTTTCACTGGTGAGTGAGTGGCGGGGGCACAAAGGAAGGAACCGCTGGGGGAGGGGAGGCCGCAGAGCTAGAGGGCTGGGACAAAGGGGACAAGAGACAAAGGGACAGGAAAAGGGAGCCCGCTTTCTCCTCTGAGGAAGGAACTCTCCATTTGGCCTAATATTTCACTCACACATCCCTGGGCCAGGAATGCACAATTACACATTCTGGGAGGCAGCTTCAGGTGACAGGGACACCCCTCCTGCCTCAGGGGCACATTGGTGGCTCTCCTTGCCACCCCTCACCCCACCCCTGCTCCTGCCTGTCCAGGCCCCCTTTCTTCAGCCCACTTGTTCAAAGTCAGGGAGGCTGCCTTTGATCAGCTCCCTCTCTGCAGCCCCATCCGCCACCCTGAAGAGAGACAAAGAATTATTTATTTGGAGAAAAGACAAACCCTCAAAGTGTCAGCCAGTGACAGACATGATACTTTCTATACAGGAATGAGGAGGCAGGAGCCAGGCGCAGGGTTTTCTAGTCTGTGGGGGGCTGTCACCAGCAACCCACACACCAGCCACCCTCTGTACCCTCACACACTCTCAAATCCTACCTGCTTGGCCCTTTGGGTTTTTTTCCCCTTAAGACCACCACCTGCCCCACCAGGAGATTGCGATAATTAATCCATATTGAAGAGAGGGTCCGGCACCCGAATGAGGTCTGCAATCAAGATGGCAAAATCTGAAATGTGGGTGAGGTCAGACCAGAAAAGACCTAGAATGTCTGGCTCGCGGTGTGGAGCCTCTGTCCCACAGTCAGGGAAACCTCAGGGCTGGTCTTTACTGCGGCTCCCGATTTGTTTCATTTTGATTTGATTTTGATTTTCGTAGGGGAGAGACAGGATGCCATCACATTTTACATTAACAAAGCAAATCTGGTGTCCACGCCTGGGTCCAAGACAACAAAGGGGCAGTTTAAGGGTGAAGCCAGGAGGCTGGCTGTCACCACCAGCAGGGACAGCGGGAGAAAGGCAGGAGCCACCAGTGCCCCTGTGGACAGACCACAGCCCTCCTATGCACTTCACGTTTAAGCCCTCCTATGCACTTCACATTTAGCTCTTTCCCTCCATTTGGCTCCTTCCCTTCCCTCCCTGCTGCCACCCATGCCTGGGCCACACCAGAGTCCCCCTCCAGAAACCACTTGACTCCCCCAGAGCTGAGCCCCTCCAAAGCGCCTGGCACAGCACAGGTAGCATGGTCCCCGCCTTCCTGGCAAGAGCACCCATCACCGGGCGTCAAGTTCTCCGCTCCTACTGTTTTAAAACTCAAGGCTTTTAATGAGCACCAACTGTGTGCAATCACACAGTGAGGCACTGGGGGCTCACTCATTTGTTGGACCCTGGGAAAGGGCACTCCCAGTCCCGCAGTGGGGACAATGGGGGCCAGAGGAGTGATAAAGAGCCTGTACTCCAAGAAGGGAAAATGGAACTGGGCCAAAGGAACCAGAGAGAGGTTGGGAGAGCTGTGGCAGGCGTCTCCCTCCCATGTGTACGGGGCGGGGCCGCCAGGTGGGGGGGGGGGGGGGTGGCGCATCAGGTCAGGTCAGGGGTGGACCCTCACCCAGAGCAGAGATGCTGCTGTTGCAGGGGCAAGTGACCCTCTCTTCAGCCTGAACAGGCGAAATCACACCTCCCCTATGGCTTCCCTTCCCATGGATCCTCCTCAGCCCCAGGACCAACACTTGAGTCCCAGTGACATCTTGGATGGGGCCCCTGCAACTGGCCCACCAAGTCATCAGGCCAAGGACTGGGCCCCAATCCGCTCTGGATCAAAACCCATCTCTCAGCTCTCCATGACAGCTTCTGTCCTCACGAGAAGAAAGCCAAGGGGACCCATAGTCCTTGTAAACGTTTTCATACAGAGAATAGGGAGGAGGAAAGAAGTCACATGTGTCTCAGGTGTCAAGGCCGCTCTGCACAGGGCAGGCCCGGAGGGGCCCTGGCCCATGACCCTGGCCCTCCCCAGGACGAGACATTCCAAAACTCACTGACTCACCAAAGAAGGGTGGCACGGCGGCACATACCTGTGCCTCCGAGGTGGCCCACGGCCTAGCGGCAATGTCCGACCCCCCCAACCAGGAGGAGGAAAATTTGTGCTTTTGGCAGTCTGGAAAAATTAACTCAGGTCTGAGAGAATGTATGTCCCTGAGAGCATCCCTAGACCAGCATCTCTTTCATTCTTCTCTAGTTTATGTTCTTGTGGATTCGTGTTTCCAATAACCAATCTTTAAAGAAGTTTTACTAGAATAACAGCCATGCAAGGACATTTTTGTTCCGCCTCTTCTGTCTCCAAGGTACAATCATCACTTTCTCCAAACTCGTAGCCAGACCCGACAAGGCCCCCGGTCAGCTCGGCAGCGTGCAGCCGCACACACACCGACACTGGGACCCGGGAGGTATCATTTACCACCACTTCACGGAGAAGGAAGTGGACAGTCTGTCAACTCCAAGCAGCCAGCCCAAAAGCCAGAGCCGCAGGCTGTGGCGGCCACAGGGAGGGGACAGGCCCGGCCACAAGGGACTGCTTTCCAGGAAGACCCGAAAGTGGGGTGACCAGGAGTGTTCCCTGGTGCCTCCTGGAGGACAGGTCCATTGGACCTGCGAATATATCTGCATTCAAAGATGCGCAGTTAGCATAATAAAACACAGAAACCGCACAGAAGGGGGAGGAGCGGTCTGTGAGTTCTGTGAGGGTAATGATTTGCTGCTGTCCGGTATGCCACCACACCTCGGAGGCACCAACTCTCTGACGAAGAAAGATGAAACCCACAAAACCCATGGGATGAACATCTGAGAAAAACAAGTATCTGCTCTGAGCCCTCAGTGGATTTTGGAAAAAATGTTCCCCCCCCAACGGCACCATTAGGACTGCCTCAACAGGAAGTAGTGGGGGTGCCTGGGTGGCTCAGTCAGTTGAGCATCTGCCCTCGGCTCAGGTCATGATCCCAGGGTCCCAGGCCGGAGTCCCGCATCAGAGTAGCACCAGAATCTCATCGAAGTCCAACAGCATCGGAGTCCCACAGCATCGGAGTCCCGCAGCATCCCGCAGCATCGGGCTCCCTGCTCAGCGGGGAACCTGTTTCTCCCTCTGCCTGCTGCTCCCCTATTTGTGCTCCCCCATTCTCTCTGACAAATAAAATCTTCAAACAAACAAACAAAAAAAGGTAGTGTTTGAAGGAAGTGATTTCAAGCCTTGGGAAAACCCTGAATGGTAGGCTTAGAATTAAAGCAGCCCCTCCGCTGGGGTGTGGCCGGCCCTCCCCTCCCTTGAGAACAGGTGAAGAGCTACCTGCAATTAGGAGCCCCAGCCACAGCACAAAGTGCCCAGGCCCAAGGCCTGAGCACCGCCCATCTCCGAATCGTGTTTATCCTCCCCGCCAAGCAAACTGTCTTCTCAGATAATGCACAGGCCAACTGTAGACTTGTGTGGCCTGATAAAATCACCACCGATGCTGAGTGACAGGGGGTCAAATCATGACATACTCCTGCCCAGATAAGCAGGACACTCAGGAGAATCAGAAGCTGGCTACTTCCCGCAATGCCAGGTGAACGCCACACTCAAGGCACCAGCTACAGGACAATGCTCGGGACTCCAGCCAGGTGCCTTCCTACCCTCTCTCCAGCCCTCATTACGAAAGGCTAAAACCAGGCAGAAGAGTCATCATGGGGCTCCCAGCCTCAGAGACCTCAGCAGTGGGCCAAAGGTTGGGCGAACTGAACCCGGAGCATTCTTCCACACATCTCTGAGGACCCTTCATGTCAGAAGCGCCACCGACATGTCAAAGCCCTAGCAGGACAGTGGCTAAGGAGTGTGTAACAACTCACCTGCCGAATCAACTAGCCTTGTTTAAAAAAAAAAGTTAAAGTCCTATTTCAGAAAATAAAGGCGAAAGGCAGGGGCAGGGTAGCAGAACTCTCACATGTGCGAGGGTATTAAGGCTTCAGGGAGCCATTTAAATGCACAGACAGGGATCCTGGGAGGTGGGCAGGCTCTAGGTACTTCCTGATCACTTTCAGTCCACAAATACGAAAATATCCATCAGGTGTCAAAAGCCCCAAGTTTATGGGTCCTGCCCAGTGGCTCAAAGATGATTGAGAGGTTTCTTAGAAGTCAGGGACATCTGAATTGAGGCATGAAAAATGAATAGAGAGGGGCGCCTGGGTGGTTCAGTGGGTTAAGCCACTGCCTTCGGCTCGGGTCATGATCTCAGGGTCCTGGGATCGAGTCCCGCATCGGGCTCTCTGCTTGGCGGGGAGCCTGCTTCCCTCTCTCTCTGTCTACTTGTGATATCTCTCTGTCAAATAAATAAATAAAATCTTTAAAAAAAAATGAATAGAGATCCCCACAGGGAGAAAGAACAGAGAAAAGTGCTTCAAACAAGAAGGAATAGCCTGTGCAAAGGCTCTGAGGTAGGGAGCCCGGCTCTTCCCTTAACTACAGCCTGGCTATGTTTGGCTAAGTTTCAGGGTTCACATTCCACCCTAACCATAAAAATACACAGTCAACATTCCAAAATTCCCTCAGTTTTTTTTCTTTTCCCAAAATACCAGGTTAAACACCTTCTCACCTTTCCCTGCTGACCACCTTTCCATTTCTGCAGTGGTTTCCTGGGTGCAGCAGCTTCTAATTCCTGAGCAGCTCACATGGGCCTACAGTTTAGGACACACCCTAGCTTCCCAGCTGGACAGTGGTCACTCGGGCCGCCTGTCCGTGCCTCCAGAACAGGCCTGGACAGGGACGAGGGAGAACATGTTGCCTAACTAAAAGGAAAGAGAAAACCCAATCTGCTCTGGGCAGCGCAGACCAGGAAGGAAGTAGGAAGTCATCCTGAATGCAGGAAGTCCTCGCTCATCCCTAGATGAGACCAGACCAAAGCTGAGCAATAGACACTCAGTCCTGGGAAGGGAAAGATGATCTGGGGGCAGGGGGTGGAGGTGAGACCCTGCTCTGGCCCTGTACATGGTGTGCTGGGGACACACAAACACCCCTAACCAAAAAGCACTTGGTTCTCTGGGAAGCTCTGTCCTCATTCCCATTCCCCAGCAAAAAACAGACTTCAGGAAGAAAATGAATCAAGTTTTACAAGCTTCCCTATTTACCCAGGACTACAAATCTATCAGTGGGGAAGCTTTTAAAATAAACTCTCTCCTAGCCATGTCATTTCCTTTCTTCTATTTGCTGCTCTGCACACACGCGCGCGCGCGCGCACACACACACACACACACACACACCCCACCACCTCTTTAACCCTGGCTATGGATCCTGAGTCTGAAAGAGAAATTCCAAATTCAGAACACACACCAAACCACCACTTGTAAACACTTCCTACTTTTTATTCAGGCCCTCTCATTTACTCGTGTGTCTACACATTCCTGGTGCAGCACCCTAAGCAGGGATACTATCCCCCAGAGTACTGGCTACCTTTCAGCCTCTCGTTTTTTTTGTTGTTGTTTTGTTTTTTAATTTTTTTTTAAAGATTTTATTTATTTATTAGAGAGAGAAAGAGAGAGCTAGCACAGGCAGACAGAGACAGCCTCTCGTTCTTTTATTCCAGAAATACTAAGGGCATTTTCTAAACTGCTCGGCATCCTCACCTCAAAACAGTACGGCAAGTTAAGTGCAGCCCGTTTTACAGATGAGGCCAGTGAGGCTCAGTTAAGCAACTGGCACAGGTTACACAGTAAGTAAAAGCCCTACTGGGGATTAGAGCCCAGGCTGCTTCACCTTGTTCTCTGAACTCTGGTTCCCTAGCACCCCATATATGTATCAAAATACAAATAGCAAAATTGCTTCCTTCAAAAAGAGACTCATCCTGGGGGCGCCTGGGTGGCTCAGCTGGTTAAGCATCTGCCTTCAGCTCGGGCTATGATCCCAGGGTCCTGGGGTCGAGTTCTCCCTCTTCCTCTGCCCCTCCCACCCCCAAGCTGTATGCACTTTCTCTCTCTCTCTCTCTCTCTCATATATACATAAAATCTTTAAAAAACAAATACATATATAAATACATAAACATAAAAAAATTGTAAAAGACTCATTGTGGATCACCAGCTAGCTGCTTTAATGTTAAACTTGAGAACTAATGGCCACTTTAACTGGTGCTTCCAAAACGGATGATGGAAAACTCGGATGGCAAATAGTAGAGCCTGTGCTTCACTGTCAGCAGCACCATTCAGTGTGGTTCCCAGAGGCACAGGGAGGATGCCCAGCGGGCCGTAAGGAAACAGCAGCCCCACAGCCGGGGAACTGGGTTTAGAGTCTCAACCCACCGTCCCTCACTACAGGACCCAGGCAAGAGCCAGCAAGGGCTGGTCGCCTTCTGCAGCGGCCCCTGGACCTTGTCTATGGCTTGCAGCTCTCCAGATAAGATGACCTACGTGCAGAGCGCCTTACAGCCTCCAGGGCTGAGCACATGTGAGCTCCTGGGAGCTGAGCAGGAGGGTGGGGAGAAGGGATCCAGGCTATGTTGGGGTCTGGAAACAGCTCCGATTTCATCCCCCAGCTCCAAGGCGGCTCACAACCCATATCCCAGTGTTCGCAAGGGAGGCAATGAGATAGCATCCCCCACAAAAACCAACTAGAAGGACTTGCTCCATTTTAAAATCAGCCTACTCCATTCATCCTCAACTCTCTGCTGGCTTCCTATACCCCTAGATCCACCAGCGGGGCCCTGCCTTCCAACCCCATCTTCCTGCCAAGCCCCCCTCCTCTCTGACCTAAAAGAACCCCTGCCTGTCCGCCTGCCTGCGCACAGCCCTGCTCCCACCCACCCATGCACCCCTCCGCAACCCCACACCTGGGTACCTCTGTCCTAGGCCCTCCGCTCTCCTCAGCCATAAAGCAGAGCAGTAAGAACTTACTCCTCGTCAGTCACTCTCACATGGCTGCCCTGTACATGAGAAAATACCTTCTAGAAAGTCAGATATGGCTCTTCACGTGTGCTGGTGTCTCTGAGTCCCACCACACTTCCCATACACAGCTGTTTCCTCACCGGACTCTGTCTCTTGTGGCCCACTGCTTCTGGGGCATTGCAGAAAAGCCCCATGGGATGAGAGATGAGGGGGGACACTAAAAAGAACTCTAACTCAATGACTCAACTACTTGGAGCTCAGATCCAATGTCTCATTTAAAGCAAAAACAAAGCTGCCAAACTCCAGGCCAGGCCAAGGAAGGAAGGATTTCCAGCTAACCCATCCAATGAAATCCAATGTGGCCTCTTAAGTAAATTCTCCCTACTCTATGGCAGGGACTTCTCGGATTATTTTCCTTCAAAAAAAAAAAAAAAAAAAAAAAAAAAAAAAAAAACAACCATAATTTACACACTGAGTGTCTTTACTTTCCAAACCATTCAGAATTAGGGAAAGGGGGGAAAAACACGTCTGTTTCTATTTGAAACTGTCAAAATTAGCATTCAGTAATTAAAAATCACACCCTTTCTCTTAATAACCTAACCAGCATGATACAATCAGGTTGTGCCAACTCTTTAATCTAATTGACTAATTACAGATTTTAATTTAGTCAGTTACTGAACAACTGTTGACAATTTGTTTTCATTAGGGACAGAACAGAATAAATATTTAGGCTTCCAGTCACAAAGACTCCTGTGATTGGTTCTCCACCGTGACCCCAACTTCCGAGCAGGCTCTGGCTCCGGCAACGCCCTGAGACACAGGTACACGCCTGGCTCGCCAGCCACAGCTCAGGTGCAGCCCCGCACACACCTGCCCCCAAGTCCCTCTTAAGGCAAAAGCTGGAAATGCGATTGGCGGCCTACATTCCCAAAGTACAGGCAATTCCCAAAATCACACACGTCACTCAAGAAGTGGCAAACACTTAAACGTTGTGAAGAAAAATAAATTCAACGCTACATGTCACTGGCTTTTAAGCAACAAAATAAGTTAACAGTCAAAATAGGTTTACCGGCATTCATTTCACTGGGAAGCAAACTGTCACTGACATTTTTTTTTTTAAAGACGCACATTTACAGGTTTCTCTGAAAATGATCCAGTTCTTTCAAAGTGCATTTTGACCCCCGAGACCCCCCACTCTGAAAGTCACCCAAAAGGCTGTTAGAATAAACAGCTCGGAAGGCTAGGAATGAGGGCCTGGGGGTCAAACCATGACTCCCCTATTTAATGACCTCATCACCGGTTAAGCCTCAGTGTCCCTGTCCAGAGAAGGGGATAAAAAAAGCCTTTACCCTGCAGAGAGTGAAGGGGAATAAACGTCATGCCCACGCACAGGGCCCGGCCCAGGGTATGTGGCAAATGCTGATCAGTCACCACATTTCCAGAAATCACTTTTGTATCCCTCAACTAGCCCCATACGACAAATCAGGAAAGTGAAGCCCAGACAGAAGACGATGGTCAGTAGAAGGTTACTTACACAGCCAGTCAGTGGGGAAGTCTGGTTGTGACAGAGGATTTCTGCCCAGTGAACCATCCCTTCCCCTGGATGCCAGCTCAGAATAGTAGGGAAGGTGGGACTTATTTGCAGGGGACGGGCCAGGGGTCCGGGGAGCATTTTCTGGAGATGGGAGCCTTCTTCTCAGAGTCTTACAGCCCTTGGGCCACCCAACCCCCCAAGCTGTCTCCCTACAGGAAGGCTTTGAGCAGCCTGCCCTTCAAAGGATGACCCACCCAGGACGAACTCTGTATTCTGCCCCAGCTGACCACCAGGGGTGGAAAACATGAGGGCCTTCTCTCCTCAAAGCCCACCCCTGGCCGTCCCAAAACAAGGCCACAGGAGCCTCCCACACTGTTAGGATGGAAGCCACAGGTTCCCAGCCAGAGGATGCTAACCAGGTCTCTTGAAAACCCCCCTGGAGACTGAAGCATGGCTGGTGGGTTTTTTTGCTTTTTTGGCTCAACAAAAATCCAGTCTACCTCAACTGAAATGGAACCAAAATTCCCAATGTGTTCTGTTGAGTGAAATTCTACCAACCTGGCGTGCTCACATCAGCTCCCCTGAGCTGCTAAGCAGCTCTAATCAGACGCCATAGTTCTCATTTTTCCTATTTCTTAGTTAAAATGATGACTCGATGCAAGCAATCTATTTGCAAATGAAATATGTTCAGGCATGGAGTCCACAGGAGGTGGCGGCGGATTAATAAAAGGTGGCCTTGTCAGTGAAGAGATGGGAAAAACTCTCCATGAGGGGTATGCAGGCCCAAAGCAAGAGGTGGTCTTCCCAGGCGAGGTCACCAGAAAGCCAGCAAAACCAAAGGGACCATCCGACCCACAGGCAGGGCTTCAGCTCACCCACCACCCTTAGGACACACTCCCACCTACTCCTCCCAATGCTAGTACTAAATTACCCTGGCCTGGGCCATGGGTCGTCAGTTCATTAGGCAGCAAAGACGTCAAATCTGGTACTAATTCCTGGGGAGGCAGCATGGTGTGGTAGTGAAAAGCACTTTCCTTTTTAAGTCCACCTCCAACATGACCGAATCCCTCCAGTGCCTCCATTTCCTTTTCTACAAAAAGGGAATGCAGGGACGCCTGGGTGGCTCAGTTGGTTAAGCGGCTGCCTTCGGCTCGGGTCATGATCCCAGCGTTCTGGGATCAAGTCCCACATCGGGCTCTTTGCTGAGCAGGGAGCCTGCTTCTCCCTCTGCCTCTGCCTGCCACTCTGTCTGCCTGTGCTCACTCTCTCTGACAAATAAATAAATAAAATATTTTTAAAAAAATAAAAAAAATTTAAAAAAAAGGGAATGCAGCCTGAACCTAACCCACTGGGCTCTTCTGAGGACAACATAAGATAAAGCCAGAAGGGGTCAGAACAAGAGCCTGGCATACAGTTAGCGCTCAAACTTGTTCACCGTTCTCAACAGTTCTTCCTTCGTGAAACGGAAGAAGATCCTGTCCCCTGTGTTGCCCCAACAGGACAAAAACTGAATAAGAACACTATTCAAGGTCTTCGCACATAGCAAGTGCTCAATAAACACCAGTTTCCTTTGTCAGACGAGGGACTAGTTGTTGCTAAGCCACAACGCTAGGGTTTACTTATCCCTCAGCAAGAAACTACTACCCCAACTCCCAACGGCTCAACCCTCCACAGAAGGCTGTCCCCTCCAGCAGTGGTGGCCGGAGTCCAACACCATGGTTTTCACCTCATCTCTTCTCCTCAAGTTCCCTGGGACAGAGATGCTGCTTGCAAAATAATGCCAAAGAAAGTACGTGGCGACAGTCAACTAGATTTCAGTTCATTTTCTATAGCTTGGGGTCAGAATCGACTGATGCACTCTGGTGATCAAGTTTTCTGCAATTCCCTATCCCACGCATTAGCTCCTGACAGAAATTCACTGCGGTATTTAAAGTGGCAGTCATCACAACTAACTCAAATTGTATTGGCTTCCCCATGCTGAAATGCTCTGCTGAAACCATCAATTGGCCAATTCAGAGATAACGTGGTGGCTGAAATTCCCTGTCATGCTGTAAACAGCCCCCCCTCCGCCCCGTCCCCCGTCTGCAGTGGCTCCCCAGCCTGGAGATCCAAGGCGAAACCTGCCACCGGAGCCGCAGGCCAGGGCGGCCTCCTGTAACACAAGCGGGCTCGCTGAGCAGGAGCTGGCGGGCGGCGGGCGGCCAGCGCTGCCAAGAGGAAGGGCCTCCAGAGAGAGGATAACATTTGCTACTGGAAGCCTTCTAAAAGACAGCGAGAAAAGAACAGCAGCTTGCACACGCCCAAACGCCAGGCCTGCCCACTGGGCCGTCTGCCCCACCCCCCCACCAAGGCACAGCCCATGGAGGGCCAAAGCCACAGGAAGCCCATGGCATCACCCAAAGAAAGCTGAAAAATTCCTAGCTGTGGCACAGGCACAGGTGCCTGCCTCTTGAACAAAGGTTTTCCAGACTCAGTGGCGGCTGCGGGAATTAGGTGTCCATCTGACCACAGACGGGCTATGTTACCGTCCCACTATGCCTCAGTTTCCCCATCTGTAAGTTGAGAGAGTGCTTCTCAACACACATTCTATGATTTGGTAGTCTGTTCACATTCCAAAAGGCCTTCTCAACAGGGGAACCACAGTTTACAAACGATTTTCACAGGCTCTCACCCGACACCCAAAATGCTTGAGAGGCAGGGGAAAAAAAAAGAAAATCCAGGCCTTCCTTCACATCATTTCGAATCACAGATGATCCAACGCAGGCTGAGAGAGGCCAAATGACTCACCCAAGGCCATCTGGAAGAATGAGCACTCAGACCTCTGGTCCTCCAAGTCCAAATTCTGCGTACCGTCCATGACACTGCTTCAGTCCCCTGAACCAACCAGCACAGAGCTGGCCCACGGCAGACACCTGGGACTAAGGGCCCACCGCCCTCCCACTCCAGTCTGCAAAGCCCCGCTCTGCCTATCCCCGAAAGCTCACGAAACTGCAGCGAGCATCCCGGGTGCGGGGGAGGTGTGCCACCCCAGAGTCTGCTCTCTCAAACAGCCTTTTGTGACCGGGAGAGAAGGATCAGAGGATAACCTCAGATAGGGGCCCCAGGGAGCAGGCATGCTTCTTAAGGTCAGAGAACTGTGAAACAGAAGTGAAATGTCAGGCGCTCCCCCCAAACACACAAAGAGCAGGAGACACAAAGCCTGCCTCAGGGGCTGTGCAAACAGCTGTCACCGAAAGGGGACAGAGAATTTGGGAGGCTGGGCCAACCTGGGTCAGACGGGATGCCCTGAGACCTATTCTCAAGATTCTTGCCGTGGCCAGAGGCTGAGCCCTGCAGATATTCAGACAACACCCTCTGCAGGGGGCGGGGGACCCCCGCCTCGCCTGCAGAAACCCAGGGCGGGAGGGACCCTGTGGCCAGCCAGCAGGGACAAGCTGCAGCCTTCAAGTGGGAGCTACTGCTTGTTCAACATTCGGCAAGCATCTGCCAAGCACCTTTTACATGTTCTCTGCACGAAGAATACAGAAGCAAACGCCACAGGCAGCCACCGAAGAAACCACGAGGCACCGCACAGGAGGTGAGAGGCACAGTGAGGAAACGGCTCTCTCAAGAACTGGAGGCAGTGGGAATCGTTCCCTCCTTATTACAGGTCGACAAACGGGGGTCAGCAATCGTGTGTCACTTGGCCGAAGTCAGCCCACTTGTGGGTCCCAAGACTCAATCTCAGCCCTCTCTGGGCTAGTGGCTTTCAAAGTTTAGACCAAGACCCCCAAGAAGGCAAACGTGACTTCGCAAACTCAGGACACGTGTGTATTCACACGGCGATCCCAGAAGTCAGAGGTTTCCCCAAATAATACTTATGCTTACTCCGTGTGATAACAGTTGTTTCATTTTTTGTGACTGCCAGTCGTGACCCACTAAGTTGATTTCCCAAGGCACTAATGGATCACAACTCACAGTTTGCAATACAAGGCGTTACCATGTGCCACTTGCCCATCTCCATCAAAAGGTGTACCTAACACACTCGATCCCTGGGCAGAGATCAGACCTTTCCCGCTTCTCAAGGCTCAGAATACAGCTCCCAAGTCTAGGGATTTATTTAAGACTCTGCAATAGGCCCCAGGAGTGGGGTGTGGCACACAGGGGTACAGATAAGAGTTCCTGCCCTTCGAGAGCTTGCAATCTACAAGTTGGGAAGAAAAGAGATACAACCTTGACCCTAATCATTCTCCTTCCCCACAGCAAGTAGCAAGTGAGTACAGACACAGAGTTCCTGGGGATAAAAGAAGAAAAAAGGAGGGGCATTCCCATGGGGGTGGTCCTGGCAGAGACCACCACATTCCAAGCTGGCATCTGCCCTACAGAAGAGCCAGAGGACAGGGGAGGAAAAGCCCCCATCTCAGGTGGTGTGGTACCAAGCAGGGACCACAGAAAGGGGGGTGGGGGGGGCAGGGGAAAGCTCCAGGTTCCTAGGTCAGGAGACGTGGACAGAAGAGAAAACGGACACCTGAAAGAACAACCCAGTCCAGGTGCCAGCCAGGGTGCCCCTGGGTGTGTCTCATTTCATCCTCACAAGCCCCCAGGCTGGTCTGGAGGCTGTGTGTGTGACCCTGCCCCCCAGCTGCTCAGGGGTACTTGGAAGGTGGTGGATTCGAACCCAGGGATCCAGAGTGCTAATCAACACAGGTGAGGCAGCCCATGACGGTTCAAGTCCACGGGCAGACACCTCCCACACCAAGACCACTCTGCTGCTGCTGCCCTTCTGGCCACGAGAAAACCAGGATCCATCCAGGGCCTCAGGTGCAATCACAAAAGGAACAGCACACACCAGCGTGGTGCTTCTGCTGTGCCGGGCCCTATCAGAGAGGCAAGGTACAGGGTGTGCGAAGGCACCTAAGCTCATTTCATCCTCAGGACAATCTTACGAGGAGGCTATACTTCATCAACCCCATTTTCCACCCCACGCAATGAAGAAACAGAGAGGCCAATTGACGTGCCTGAGTCTGCACAGCATGGAGTGCAGCAAGGCAGAGGAAAGCGTCCTGGATCCCGATGGGGTCTGTGGGTCTGAGTCCTACTGGGGACCTCAGGTGAGGTCCTCCCGGCAGCTCAGCTGACCTACTTGTTAGATGACGAGGTGACCTCCAGTTCCATCACCTCCAACCCTGCTGCAGACAGATATACGCTAAATACATCTCTTGGCGGCCACAGGGGCTGGGACCGTTCACTTTCTCCCACCACCTGTCCTGACAGCATCCTGGTCCCTCGGAAGATGAAATCATCCCACATGAGGACTTTCAGAGCACTTATCCCATTCCGGGCTGCATCTGTATCTTCAGTGAGACAGCGAACGGAGCAGGCAGCCGGTCAGTGAACCAGACCAGCACCGCACACACCTCGGCGTCTCCTGCTCCTGGCCTGGGAGCTGACTGACCGCCGCCTCCCTCAGGCTGGGCCAGGAAGCCCAACCAGGAAGCAGCCCCCACCCCAGCACCAGCCTCCCATGGACCCGCAACAGCGACCCTTCCCCAGGTTACTTCCTAAGGCTCCTTCTTGGGACTCCTAGTGCCATCAAAAAGTCGAGTGAGACAGGAGGCAGGCAAGGGTAGTCTCCATACCGAACAGGGGAACTCGACTTAGCAGCTTTCGACCCCGTCCATCCCTGTCAGTGTCTACACAGCACCTCACCGCACAACTAACCTCTGGCCCGGCTTCCTTGCCTTTCTCTCAACCCCTCTGCAGCAGGATGAGCCAGGACGACTCTACCTATTTCACCGTGGAGAGAATGGTCCTTGAGCAGCCGAGGCTCCCGCAGGAACAAGGGGCTGTTGTGGAGCCAAAATCTGAATCCTAATTTCTGCTGATGTCAAGTCGTAAGCCCCCTCTGGGTCTTTACCATTTCACCATGCAGGATGGGGACAGGACTTCTCTGCCCCACACAGATAAGGGGTGCAGATGTCTCCGGGGAGCACTTATCGGAGCAAACTTGTGGCAGGACTGCCCGCTCTGCCCCTTGCAGAGGTGTGGGGAGGAGACAAGACAGCTGGTACAGAAGGGGGACGCCACGGCACATCAGGGGAGCCCAGGCACTGGTGGGCATCCATGGGAAATTAAAGTGTCCACTTCCCTCAGGTCAACTTGCCCTCCCAGGAAAAGATGCTGTTGTCCCCATCATATTAAAAGTTTTGGGGGGAAACTTTAGGGCTGCGGAGACAAAAGAAACAAACTCACCAGGCACCAGGCACAGAGAGACAACCATTCTATGTAGGGAATACTACTCAACTCTCATGACAACTGTGCCAAGGGATCACCACTCCCCCACCCACAAAGCCAGGAACAGAGGAGGACCCAAAAGTCTGTCATCCTACCAGGAACCGACAGTGAGGGCTGGAACTTAGGTGTGCGTCCCAGCCACCAGCCAGAGCCCAAACCCTTCAAAATCCAGAGGATTCAAGACCCGAGAAAAGAAAAGCAATACACGGGAGAGAAGCATTTCTTAAGCCCATTCGCCAGGGCTCCAGAAAACCCCATTACCCTGGCGAATCAAAAACAAACAATCGTTATTGTCTATTTGCTGTAAGCTCCTAGCAACATGTATTAAAGAAGTTTATGTGAATCGTCTAATGCACTTGTGCCATGGTCAGAATTATTACCAAGCTAAAAAAGATTAATTTTTCTAAATACTCTAAACCCTAGACACTATTATAAAGGCTACAGCTAGTGTAACATTTCTGTTATCTTGGCTGACAGGCCCTCAAGCGCACACACCTCCCTTCCACTTAAAACACACACACACCCAGAGGCAGAAAAGTCAGGGGAAGGGGGCCAGGCAGGTCTGGCCTAATGTCTCCACTAGAGCACCCGCTTCCCCCAGAAAACTAAAACAGCCTCAGGGACACTGCAGGGAGAGCTGGGTGTCTCTGGCTCTTCCCGCCCAGTGGCCCACAGAGCCAACTCTTGGTCCGAGTTTGCAAATGCTTAGCTAACAAAGATGGCATTATGCAGAGACGTGCACATGGCTGGTCTTGGAGTTCAAATGAAGTGACCACTGCCAAAAACTTTGTTTGGGTCCTTACCACTCTACCCGCCCCTGCCCCGGCCCCACCTCCTGCCTTGAAATAAAGGGCAAGGACTTGCAATTTGGGGTCTTGCCGCCACTTGAAACCCATTAAGGTGGCTGCACAGCCTGGGTGCTGGCAAAATGCAATTCCAGTTACTCATTTAGTGTTTAATTAGCTACCGATGGAAGAGTCTGGCAGCCTTTGGGGTGAAAGGAATGGCAGCAAATGGGGTAAGAAGCCCAAAGAAAGGATGCAACACAAAGTCTAAGCTCCAAGGCGGGTGGGGAAAGAAATAACTGTGTGTATGTTTTGTTTTTTTAATCTGCCACACAAGGGTGCCAAGGGTCAGAGCCAAAGGCAACGCTACGAACTTGCCAGGACCTCTGGGCAGATGGCTAGGCTGGCTTATCTCTGGGGAGAGCACTCCCCAGCTCCTCAGAGGCAGGTCGTGGCCCTTCCCCTCCCATTCTGCCTGCACAGCCATCCTCTCCGGCCCCCTCTTACCCCTGCCCCCTGAAGGGTTCTGGCAGGCATGGACACTCCCCGCCTGGCAGGAACCCCAGCTCAGCACATCCAAGGAGAGCCCTCTCAAATATCACTTTGCTATTTCAAACCCACCAAGGACGCTGGACCCCTGCCACAGAGCCACAAATACCTCAGCTCACGTCCACGCCTAGGCCTCTGGGGCACTTGCCTAATCCCCCCTGGCAGCCTGGAGACACAGGCTCACAGCTGGGGGCACGGGGGAAAGGGAGCCAGGCCCTCCTCGTCAGGGGCTCAAAGGGAGAGCAGGAAGGGACCTCGGGTCTTCAGAGCGGAGAAACTGAGGCTCCGCGCTCGTCAAGGTCATGGGATTCCATATCTAGCATCCACCGCAAGTTCTTCCCTGGGAATCACAGAGGGGCCAGGGTCAGGGGCAGCAGTCTGCACACCTTCCGAAATCAGGTACAAAGTCTCCTTTGTGGGGACACAGGTATTTTCTGGAAGGAAAGGCCAGAGCTCTTATCACATTTTCCCTGCCAAGAGAGCCACTGTACCAGAACAAACTCCCTTCCGGAGCTCCCGTCACCCTCTGCCAGTGACTCTGCAGTTCACCTCTCAGGGGCTTCAGGCTAACTCGCTACCGAATGCATTTCCTCAGTGACTATACATGGGCACACTTGGGGTCAAATGCCAGCACCTCCCCTCCATTCAGCAGGAATTCTGTTCACAAATGAGGGTTGTCAAAAGTTGAGAGAAAGAACCTGAAAGATCCGTATTTGGTCCCAGCTCTGCCACCCGCCCCCCCCCCACCCCCCCACCTCGCTACATGCCCCTCCACAAACTCCAGGCCTCGGTTTCCTCATCTGTGAAATGGGGCTGAAACTCAAGACTAACCCCTGACCAATAAAGCCAATATGAGGCCCAACTACAAGCCTAACCTGAAGGCTTTATAACGAATGCCGTGATGTGAGCCACGCAAGGAGCCCCCACGGCTCTCCAGTGCCTCCATCTCAGAGGCCACACCGCCAGGGCGCACCTACTCCACTCATTTCTCCACCAAGAAGAAAACACACATTTAGCTATCACAGGACAGAAAGGGCTGCTGGCAGCCAAGAAGGCACCAAAAATACTTCTTTCTACCAGCCACATGGGCCCGGGGGGCAAAGCAAGAGGAGAAGTTGGCCTAAGGTGAGAGACACAGGTGGAACCAGGAGTGTCTACCCCACAAAAGGCCAGGCCCCAGACAATAGGGTCTAAGAGAACCCAATGGCACCCCAAAGCCTTTTACCAATACCCTGAGGAGTGCCGCTCCGATGAAAGTGGAAAAGCCGGGGCACCTGGATGGCTCAGTGGGTTAAAGCAGCTGCCTTCGGCTCAGGTCATGATCCCAGGGTCCTGGGATTGAGCCCCGAATCAGGCTCTCTGCTCTGTGGACAGCCTGCTTCCTCCTCTCTCTCTCTCTGCCTCTCTGCCTACTTGTGATCTCTGTCTATCAAGTAAATAAATCTTTGAAAGAAAAAAAAGTGGAAGAGCCCCCCAAAACCACAGCAGGGACCCCATGAGCCTCCTCCCAGGGCCTCGGGGCTCTTCTGACTTAGGATAAACCGATTTCTCGGAAAAGTCTATTCTCATACTGAATGGCCAAACACTCCATATTACATGTGGTCAACATCAGGGCTTACAAATGACATTCCAGGTGTTTGGGGGCTGGGGGGAGGGCGGGAGAGAGGACAGACTGACTCAAATGAAAACTCAGCAATCCAAAGAAAATTTAAACCCCCACTGAGTCACCTGGTTCATTCCAGGCTCTACACCCTGGCCTTGACCTGAGAGGAACCTTTATGATCACCTGACCCCTGACCCACTGTCAAGAAGGGGAGACAATTTGTCAGGAACACAAAATCTTTTCCCTAGGAGAGCGGAGACCAGATCTTCCCAGCTGAGGTCCTTTCCCAAGACCCTTCCAGCCCCACAGCAGCTGGGCAACCCCTCCCCCACCCCGCAAGAAAATGATACTCACTACCCCCACCAAGGCCTGCGCAGACTCCCCCACAAACCAGAATAATCTTTGACTCACCTCAACGGCAGAGGGAAGGCCAGTTACTGCCCACTCTTACCGACAGAATGTAAGGTAACTAGTTGACCAGCATTAGAACGCCTCACTCAAGACCACCCCGCTCAAGACCACCCAGCAAAAGTGAAAGCACTGAAGGAACATCTTCCAACATGCCAAAGGCCATTCTAGGCCAGGCTCATCAGTGAGCCCAAATGACCTATTTTTCCTTACCTGTAGGTCCTTAACCCCTTCATTCAATGAGCATGCATGCTTACTGTGTGCAAGGTACTGTGGGAGCTACAGAGATGGACAGCTCTGTAGACAGATGAACAGCCTCTGACAGGGAAAAAATTAATAAGCTGCAGTTGGAAAAATAAGCCTAGAAGAGAAAGTAGTGGGAACAGATGCGAACAAATGACACTCGCCACAGCACGGCAAGGCTGAGCCTCCGCAGTCAGGGGCAGCGACTCTGGAGTCGGTGACGGACTGTGTTTGGATCCTCATTCTACCCCTTAGATGGGAATTCACCTCTCTGTGCCTCAGCTTCCTCACCTGCGAAATGGAATTAACAATCCCCCTCTCACCTGGCCACTGGGAGCTGGAAACGAGAGTAAACCAAAGTGGTCAGCACAGGGGCCCAGTACGTGGAAAGCCACCAACGAAGGCTCTGTGTACACAGATAGATGGTCTCCACAATGAGGTGGGATGATCAGAGTGTGCTGGAAACTATCACAGAGGTCCACAAAGAAGTTAAGAGATAGATATAATTTGAATGGATAAGAGAGGCATGCATTCCAGACAAGAGGAAGGGAGCCTGGAAAGAGACAACAACAATTCTTTTTTTTTTTTTTTTTTTTTAAGATTTTATTTGACAGAGAGAGATCACAAGTAGGCAGAGAGCCAGGCAGAGAGAGGGGGAAGCAGGCTCCCTGCTGAGCAGAGAGCCCGACGCGGGGCTCGATCCCAGGACCCTGAGATCATGACCTGAGCCAAAGGCAGAGGCTTAACCCA
Source organism: Taxidea taxus jeffersonii (assembly GCA_003697995.1). Classification (NCBI taxonomy): domain Eukaryota; kingdom Metazoa; phylum Chordata; class Mammalia; order Carnivora; family Mustelidae; genus Taxidea; species Taxidea taxus. The sequence continues at coordinate 21,100 of RCUC01154027.1, read as the reverse complement.
CTGAGCCACCCAGGCGCCCCAAGACAACAACAATTCTAACAAGAAGGAATGAGGGCTAACTAGTTGGTAGCCGTGGGAATGGACAGAAGACACGAAGATCTGAGAAAGCCAAAGAGAAAAGACAATTCCTTTTCTTAATTGTCTTAAATTTCTCTTAATTTACCAGTTGGTCCTCTGTCACCCCGGCAATCCAATGTCACCCTGTAACTCCTCCACCATACAGATGTTCCCTCCCTGTCGCCATTCATTACTCCATCCCTCCCCCCACGCGACCTCACTCTCAGGCCAATGACACCAGGCGGATTCCAATCTAGGGAAAAGGGTTTTATTCCCCAAATCCGTGAATCCTGGGCCTCAATCAGTGGGACTTCAACGCTTAGAAGCATCTTCTACACATCTATGCCGATTTCAACTCGCCACTAATTCTGCCACCATTCCTTAATAAATTATGGAAAGCAAACCCATGTGAGCTTTCACTGCCACCTGTACTGTTTCAAGATGCAGACCAAACCACAAATTGCCACCACCTTACATCATTTGTTAGAGCACCAAACTTAGTTAAAAATTATTAACTTCTCCGACGGCTTGCAAAAGATAGCAAAGACATCCTGTATCAAGAGATTCACCTGAAATAGGCATGTCTACCTATCCCCCACAGCTCTAAAACAAAACCATTTGCACAGCAAAGACTGGCCACACAGGAATGCACTCTCCAACCATTTAAAAAAAAGGGGGGGGGATTTTTTTACTCGGTAGAAAGGTTAAATTCACCAACTATTTTTATATGCTTAATGTTCCTTCTGGCCTCCTCCCCCAACCTCCAGCACAGGAAACCCTATGATCATCACCACGGATATTCCCAGAAGAACCACATCACAAGAGTACCAGTCACCTCACCTTTTACTACTAAGAGTTTACCAGACCATAAGTACCATGCGCCAGCTTCTCCTTCTCAACCCTGGAGAGGGCACAAGAACATGTCCACTTCCTCAGCGGTCTGGTCCAAAGGCATTAACTCAGTCATAACAAGATTTCATCCCCTTGAGTAGTCTTGAAACCAGTGAGCCTCCTGTGGAGTGGCTAACTCCTACCACAGGAGCAATTGTCACTATAAAGACATTCATGGTAGTAGCACTTGTGAAAATCAACCAGATGGGTTCTGGTGTCCTAAGCCAGTTTCTGGTGTCCTAGGTGCATCCCCGCCTCTGCACGTGGGGGACACACATGGCCTGGCCAAGTGGGTGGGCCCTGACAACATTTAAGAAACCAACTTCCATACCCTAGAACTTGGAGACCATTCCTACTCATCTCATGAAAAAGAGCAAGATCAAATAAACCACCTCTTGTGTGCATGTGCACATGCACCCTCACACTCTCACACACACACACGCATGCACACACCCCATCTACAAGGCCAACAGGAGATGAAGCCTGGAAGGAGGCTGGGAAGAACTGCAGATGCTTCCCCTTCCATCTCCCACCTCCCCCAGTTCGCGTTTCATCTGATCATAAATTCTGACTCCAACCCATGTTTGGAGTCAAATTTTTTTTTTTTTTTTTTTGAGGGGGACTGCCATGGGAGATGGATATGCGGCAGACATCGCTCTTATAAGCATTTCATAAATCTTAAGAAACTCATCCAGGTAGAGGATGAATGATAGGGTAGCAAGCGCTAGGATGTGATGAAATTAACTATCTTCACAAGAACATTTTGGACACAAGATTATGGACCAGCCAAGGACTTCAAAGTACACATGGTCTTAGTGGGCACAACCTGAGCCCTCCAACAAACACACACACACACGCACACATACCCCAGAACATAATTTGAAAAGACTGCTCCCTGGGAAGTAAGGAAGGAGTCCATTTCACCAAACTCTCACTCAACCACCCCTTCAGCTCCGAAACACAAGTTTCGTATTTGTTTTTGTTTTGTGGCAGTGGCGAGAGCGAATTTTTTAATTAAACCAACACCAAGGAGACTCAGTCCCTTCCCAGCTAGCTAACTGTCCGCTCTGAACATCAGCCTCTTCCGGCTGAGCCCTAACACCACCATTTTATCCTCCAGATAGGTATCTATACTCTTTTGCATAATTACCACATTACGAAACACCATTCCCCAAGTTAGAACGGGGCAAGGGCAGCAGGGAGGTGGGCAGAACAAAAAGGCCAGGAGGAAACAAAGACCACTGCCAATTGGCTGTGTATTTGCTTCTGGTACTAAAGAAGTTAGAGCTATCCAACCCTGTAATTATTGCCAGGATTAAAAATTTGTTACTCACGTAATCATGAAAGGCTTTTGCTTCACTCGAATGTTCACAAGTGTCTCGCCTTTCAGGAGCTGCACAGTAAAGGTCCCAGAATACGCTGCAAGTTGAAAAATAAAATAAGATCAGGTTACTAATTATCACTCGTGTACCCACAACAAGTGCACAACGTATGGGGCTAACAGCACGGGGTCTCCCAAAGGCTCTAATCCCACATTTCCAGCCTTTAAACTTGGGCTTGAGGGGCACCTGGGTGGCTCAGTGGGTTAAGCCTCTGCCTTTGGCTCAGGTCATGATCCAGGGGTCCTGGAATTGAGCCCTGCATCAAGCTCTCTGCTCAGCAGGGAGCCTGCTTCCCTTCCTTTCTCTCTGCCTGCCTCTCTGCTTACTTGTGATCTCTGTCTGTCAAATAAATAAAATCTTTAAAAGCAAAAACAACAACAAAAAAAACTCGAGCTTGAAAACACAATGGACCAACGTCCTCTGGCAAGCAAGACCTTTGTCCTAAGAGTATTAGTTCTTGGCCATGAGGCACCTACTGTGCGCTAGATGCCTCCCGACCGTGACCTTGCATGGTATTTTAAGGGAGGTGACTAGCCCTACTTTATTCAAGAGGCAACTGAAGCTTGGATGGATTAGTACAACCCACTCATGAAGGTCCAGATAGGACAGGGAGGAATCTGGGTAAGAACCTGGGCCTCCTTCATCTGTGCTCCTTTCACCACCATCCCCCCAACCAAAATGGCTACATTTCACAAAAAGGTTAAACTGGCAAAGTCAGGACGATGATTCATAGGCGGAGCAACCTGGGTGACTAGCAATAAAGGAAACCTACAGGTTCTTAATCCCAAAGCCCAGAGCCCACACCCCCACCCCCCACCCCTCCCATCTCATCCCCCAGTCCGATCCAGGCCCTCCCCCAAGGAATTCTTATGCAAGAACCATCCCCCCCACACACACACACACCTAAAGAATGCATATCAATTAGCCAAAGGAGAGGCTGTCCACAATCCAGTATCTTGTCCTTTCATGTTGAAATAGCCCTCCTGAGAGAGGCACCTGTCCACCTATCCTGCAAAGGGGGAGGGGGCAGGGGGCAGGGCTAGATATCTCTGCCTCATCCCCACCTCCAAGATTTGGTATAGTCACTCTAACACTTTGTATTACAGGAGAACAGACCCACAAGTCATCTGTCAGACAGAAAAAGCTTACACAAACATGGGGTAGTCACTGGTATTAATACAGACCCTCTCTGGGTCAGGAGCCCAAGGCCCAGGGCTGGGAACCACTTGAAGGAAATGGGCACCTGGGCATAAGTCTGACTCCCAGTCTAGAGCTCCTGTCCCCATCAGCAACAGCCAACTCAGCTGATCATCAGACAAGCCATCTCGATCAAGGTGTCCGAATTCCGGGGCTGGATAAACTCCGAATCAGCGCCTAGGCTTCCTCCCACCTGGAGAGTCTCAGCTGTCATTTGCTCAGTGTCGAATGGCACAGAAGCAACTTCTAACAAGACCACAGACACAGCCGCTCAGAGCCACCACTGCTCAGGTCCAGCACAACAGACTCCCCATTCCTGGGGCTGAGACAAGGGTGGAGAAAATTGGGGTGGGGGGTGTGGGGGGCTGCTTACGGACACAACAAGAAAATCAGACAGAACAAGAAAATCGGAGGCTCCTAGTAGCTGCAGATAGAAGCTCAAAAACATTCCTTTCTGCCCCTGAAGCTGCACACGTTGAATTAACTTCTCCACACACTAAAGATTTCGAACACTACAAACTCCCTGGCCCCCTTCTCAGTAACTTTTACTCCTAAACCTGAGCTTCTGCAAAAATCCGTGATGGTCAGACTCACCCATCCCGCTCACATACTGCTCTCCAAAACCACCTCGGAAAACCTATCACCCACTCCTACAGGTAAAATCCTCATGCCACAGCACCGCAGTTCCAAGTTTGGCAGAAATAATTAAAAACTCATTTTCTCTGTGCAAGTTAGAACAGACACTTCATCCCCCCCGTATTTCAAAGAGACTCAGAACAGTAACCTGAACTGGTGGTCAGGTAAAAACGCACAGCTAAGATCCCAAGACGTGGCACTCCGGTCCTTCTGAACTCCACCAAAATATCAAAAGCCACTCTGCTTTCTTGTCTTTTTCAAAAGGACGCCAGAGACTCCACCAATCAGTCCCGTGAAACAGCCAGGTCTTACATTCATAGCGACTCACTCCTGCTGACCCTAAGCCCCTGTTCTTACGCAAACCTGCAAGGAGAGACCAGGACCTACCGAGGTCCCACCCCAGCAGGACCCAAATGAAGGAGGGAAAGGGTCACAAATAAGGGAAAGCCACCAACTACCGACAACAAGCACTCTGTAAGGTCAACACCAACCAGTTAAGGTTCTTGGTAAAATGAAACTTTGTGGTTTTAGGGATGCTGGGGGTTGGGGGGAGGGCCCACAGAGGAGAGGAAGGTCCAGTCAGTCTGAATCAGTATCTTTAAAGGAAGTGGCAGCCCCTTCTTGCTTTTTTTCTCAGGGTGCCTGGGAAAGGCCCCAGTAGAGCTGCTCTCTAAAGGTTTGGAGCTCACAGAAGAAAAAGGAAGGGACAGGCCAGCTGTAAAACAGACCTGGTATCCTCCCCACCCTACCCCACCCCCACTCCCTCTAATTAAAGCAGTATGCAGAATTGACAAAAATCCTTCAAGGTTTTTTCCAGACCCCGCCTGGTGCCCCAGAGAAAGATAGGAAAGTAAAGGAGTTTCTATAAAAACACTAGGCATGATTCAGTAGGTTCTCAATAAGAGGAGAAAGAGAAGGCAAAAACTTCAGGCACCAGCCTCTGCTGTCCTTTTCCTCCTTCACCAGCCCTGGTCTGAGTGTCCAGAAGCGCCCTGGTCTGTGCCAAGCCCAAAAGCTAAGGCGTGGGCTTCTGCTCCAGGCCGCCTGTCTTTGTTCACCCAGACCCAGGTCTCAGAACAAAACAAACACACATGCAAAACTATCACACAAACTTACCACCACCAAGAGTGCAAAAACCCAGGCGGTTCTCCCAACGTGATGTTTTTTTCCCATCGAATCTGGAAAGCAGAGAGCAGAGACCGCTTAGAGGAGCAGAGAGGAAGGGTGGGCAGGGGGCTTCCCGGAGCCAAAAGGCTGTGAAGACCAACTAACAATAAATGCCAAAAGGTGATAAAAATTCAAAATGGTGGCCACAGTGGCTGCTCCTGAAAACAAAGGCTCTAAGAATAGTGGGGAAGAGGGGGTGTCAAGAAACTGGATGATGGGGGTTGGGGGGGTAGTTCCACTCACCTCCGACAAGAAGGTCTGTGCAGATTTCTGTGCTCCTACGTGCAGTAAATATTCGTAGACGTATAAAGCTAACCTGGAAAGTGGGCAAGGGAGCACAGAAAGAGAGGGAAGGCGTCAGATCACACGGGGCGCTCGCTTCTGGACCTTGCCAGTCGGCTTCCAGCCCTGTCTGCGCTGTCCCATTGTGGCCCCAACCAGAGGTGAGCAGCTAGCTCGGCCCTGTCTCGGGGCCGCTGGTGGAAGCAGTCAGGGGTGGGTACCAGGGGACGCACTGCCTGGAGCCGTGAGGGCTAGAGAGCAGCCCCCAAACTTGAACTTCCAACTGGCATCGGAGCCAAATCCACCTACGTCTTCTCAAACTCTGTAAGCCTCCCGACCCCAGAGCCTCCCTCCTTTTCCCGACCCACTCATTGCCACCCTCTCTCCAGCTCTGAGGGTCCGGGGAGACTAAGTCCTGGACTCCGGGGTGCTCAGCGCGCTCTGGAGAGGGCAGCAAAGCGCCACCCTCATCAGCTCCCCACCAAGCAACTGTCCCCCAAGCCCAGGGCCAAGCCGGCCGCCGTCCCTGCCCAGCGCGGCGCCCCGGAGAGCGCGGGGCGGGCGGCGAGGCCGAGGGGCAGGCAAGGGAGAGCGCTCCCCGCCGAACAAAGCCCCCGGCACGCACTCCTCACGCCGCGGGCGGACAAAAGGAGCCTTCGGGGCTGCGGGAGCCACGCGCCCCCTGCCCGCGCCCGCGGGGCAAAGTGCGGCCGCCGCGGCGGGCGCCCAGGCTCGCGCTCGGGACCTCGCCCACCCCTCTCTGCGCGGCCCCCGCGCGCGGCACGCCCCGCGGCCACCAGGTGCCCCCTTCGCCGGCGGCGTCCCCCGACGCCCCGGCCTCCGCCGCCTCCCAACAATGGGCTCTCCCACGCCGCCCGCCGCGGCCTCGGGGAAGGGGCCAGGCAGGCAGCGCCGGGCCTGGGGCGCAGCAGCCCCCGCCCGCCCACCTGCCTCCCACCGCCCTCCCGCAACCCGGCGACGGCGCGGCCGCCACTTGGAAAATAGGGCTTACTTTTCCCGAGCCTGCCCGTCCGAGGGCACCGCCGAGCCTTTGCCTTTGGCAAACATGGTTTGCGGAGAAGAGGACGCCGAGCCTCGCCGCCGCCGCCGCTACCGCTCCGGCTTGCTCCCGAGCTGCCCCCTCGCTCCCGGCCCCCTCCCCGGCCTCGCTCGCTCGCCCGCTCGCGCTCTCCTCTCCGCGCTCCCCTCCCTCCCCCCCAGGCGCTGGCTCCGCGCTCTTTCCAGCTGTCAAAGCGTCAGCCCCGGCCGCGGCCCCATCGCCCTGGAACTCCTCCCGCGCCGGCTCGGCCTGGGGTGCCGCTGCCGCCGCCGCTCGCCCGCCGGCCCGGCCGCCCGCTGGCTCGCTCGCGCGCCCGCCCGCCCGGCTCCGCCTGCGCCGCCCTCTGCGCCTCCGGCACCGCTGCCGCCGCCGCTGCCGCTGGTCTACTTGGAGCTCAACCGAACGTGGCTACCCGGGCGAGGAAGCAAGGCGGGCGTCAACGTCCTGCGATTGATGGCGGCTTCGGCCAATCGGCGCGCGGGGGCGGGCCCGGCGGCCCGGGAGGGACGCCCTGTCAGCGCCGGGCCGCGGCAGTCCCCGCTGCGGCCGCCTCCACCGAGCCGCTGCCCCTGCTCCTGCTCCTGAGCCGGGGGTGCCCGGGGGCGCGCGCCTCTCTTTTCTGTGGCTGTGGGGAGGGGACTCGAATCGGGCCGGGGGACCTCTCGGCTCCTGGCCCCGGCGACGAGGTGTTTTGCCCGGCGCTTTTCGCGGCGGGGACCATTGGGGGGCGGGGGGCGCTGCGGCAGCGTCGGAGGGGAGGGGGTGCGGACCCCTAAGCGGAGCCCCGACTCCCTCCCGCCACGTCCCTCTCCCTTATCTGCCCCTCGCCTCCTTTACACCACCCGCCTTGCCCGGCCCGCGCCGGCCCAGCCCTTATCTCCCCCTCCCCCTCGCCGGCCCTCCCCGCTGGGCTCCGACCCCGACCCCCTCCTCAGACTCCAGTCCGCTCCCCAGCCGCCCCGCCCCCGGCCCTCCCTCCTGCCCTGTCCGCCTTCCGAGGGCCGGGCCCGGGGCTCCACGCTGCGAACTGGGCGGCCCGAGCCGGCGCCGAGGCGCGCGGCTGCTCCTTTACTACATCATTAAAATACTTTGGAAAGCCCCAAAGTGGAGCCGCGCGATAGAGGTCCTCTGCGTGCTTTGGGGAGCCGGGGGGAGGGGACGGGAGACTTGTGCTAAGAGAAGGGAGAGTGATTGCTCCCAAATTTCTAAGATCTGCCAGCCCTGGCAAGTTAGCCCCTTGGCTTCTCCGTAGGAGACTGTGCCGTTCCGGGGTACCGGGGCGTCACCTGGGTGCCCCGCAACGTGGAAATGCGCGCCACAGAAATCTGCAAACTTCAAATAAATGGAGCTAAATTGGGGAGTGGTGGGGGGTGAGAGTCAGACTTGGGGGGAGGGGAAGCTTCCATTGTCAGTGACCCAGGTGTACAATGGGAAATGGGGGGGTGCTGGCAGAGTGACCCAGCTATTTGCCGCTGACTCCTCTCTATCCACGCTGAGAACCCCAAATAGACACTATGGCGCCCTTACTAGACCAGAAACGAGCGAAATAGGGGAAGACTCCCCCATTTTCAGACTGCTTTCAGAGCGCGGTTCTCTTTAAATGTGATAAAACACTGTCTGCACTGTCTCTTTAAAAGAGTCAAGCAGAAAAAGCTGTGTAAGCGCTGATTGGCTGCCTGTTTGGATACATCTTTAGGGGAGCCTTGAAACTGTTAGCCTAGGTTGATTTTTTTTTTTAACTGCGCTGTTCCAATAAACAAGTAACGCCCCTCCCCCTAACATGCCTCGCACCAAACAATTAAAGGATAGGTCAGTGTCCTGGGGAAAACACGTTTCAAGTAGGAAAACTCAAACTAAATTTCAACAAAATAAAGAATAATTCCCTACCATTAAAGTTTGCTTATTTTGATCTGTTGAAAAGAGAAAAGGGGCTTTTAAAAGAAATGCCCCGCAGCAAACCAATCTGCATTGGTTCAGGAAGGAGACTTGGTGCATTTTTGGAATAATGTTCTACTCAGTGTAACAGCCTCCCTAAATTAGAATACAGCCAGGCCCTACGGATGCCTCTGGACGCACTCTGTTCTCTGCTGGGACCTAGAAATCGCCTGGGAAGGGTACCGAAAAGGGGAAATACTGAACCCTAGTCTATGATTGTCTGTATGGAAGCCCCTAGTTTAAAGGTTGTTTTGTGAATGAGGGAAGTATGGAGGTTGGGAGGGAGTTGAAATACAACGATAGGGGAGAGAAGGAAATAATTACAGTTATTTTTACCCCTAGGCAGTTTAATTTAATAGGGCTACCTTAAGGTACCTTAGAGCCCACACTAATTAAATTGGCCTGTTCATCCCCTTCCCCTGGATTTCTATTTTTGATGGGCTAGGAATGGCCAAGGATGGCTCCTCAACAGACTGACTCACAAGAAGCCTGACTCATCTTGGGTCTGCAAGGCCCACAGATTATGAGGATCATGAGTATCAGTCAGGTCCTGCCTAAAGGAAAACACTGCCCTTTTCTGGCTGGACTATGGCAGTGTCTATCTACCAAGTTGGTTATACCCTATTAGCACCAGGCCTGCAGCACAAACCTGTTTGGGCATCATTTTCCTCATCTGTCAAATGGGAAAGGAGGGTTAGAAAGGAGGGTTAATATCTCTTGAGAATCTGATGTTCTGTGATGCTGATTTCCCTTCTACAGTTTTCTCCCCCCCCCCACACACACCCCCACACTCCCAAGGAAAAAAGGACTAGCACCTTCTTTGGGAGCAAATGTGGCAAGAGGAAAGGAGTGGCGTTCAGGGAACCTGTGCTAGGCACTCTGTCTTTGTGGTCTGCCCTTTGCTAGGGCCCAACACAGAATGAGGCCCCATGTCAGTAGGTTCCTGGTGAGGCTAAAAGAGAGGACTCAGAGGGAGCAGGGAGCCCCCCAGCCTGCTGGAGAGAAGGGAGTTGACAGGCTCCTGGGAAGTGGGACCACTCAGCAGCCCCAGACAGGTGTGCACATGGTGACCCAAAAGGATCCAATCCAAACCCCTAAAAACAAACAGCATTCCAAACCCCAGCCTCCCTTTTCCCACTGAATCCCCTAGCTCCACCTTCGCCAGACCACATCTTTGGGCATGCTGTCTCTACTGGGAATTCTTCCCACCCCAACATGCCCCTTGGACCATTGCTTAGGGCTCACATGCCGTTTGATGCCATCTTCTCCTCTAAGACCTTTTTGCTTTTCACTCCTGAAGCAAAACCCATCCATCCCCCTGCTTGGTCTCATTTTGCTTGAGCCTCTGTAGTGGCTCTATGTGGTCATTCTGCCTCTTATTGTAGCCGTTGTTTACTGTCTGTCTCCTCCGCCAGAGCTGGCAGGGAGAGGAACGAAGTCTGAGTCATCTGCGTGTCTCCACCACCCAGCACAGGTTCAGAACCTGTGTGTACATCAACTCAGTGTATGTACCAGGGGTTGGGGAACCACAAAAGGAAAAAATGGTCTCATCCCCTAAGTAGCTCAGGGCCCAGGGGGGAGATAAGAAAGGGCCAGCAACAATGGGATGAGATAAGGCCGGTTTCCCAGCCCCACCCACCTAAACCACAGCCCGGAGGAACTACTGTACTTTTGGTCCTCAGAATACACCCAGTCATTGCTTGTATATCCACCTCAGGCTCATTCATTCTTTCCTCTTCTCTTTCTCTATCCCTCCCTCCCTTTTCTTCTTTCTTTTAGTACCTGTCTATTGAGCATCTACTATACCAGGCATTGTTCCAAGTACTGGGTAATAAACCAAACAAAAATCCTTACTCCATCGAGCTTATGTTATTGGGAAATCCTCTGTCCAAAAACCTCTTTCTGTGACAGATGCCTCCTAATCCTAAAATCCAGCCTGGGCAGGTACCACCTCTACCAGGAAGCCTTCCAGGGAAGCCTCCCTGAGCTCCCTGACTGGGCCAGGAGTCCCCTAGCAGCCCTTGGGGACCCCCTGCAACAACTCACAACAGACTGCAATAGGCCACAGTGTGTAGGTGTGGACATGTGTGCATCTCCCTCACAGGAACATGAGCTCCTCCTGCCCAGGGGAATGGTCCTCATTCGCCCGTGGGTCTCCAGTGCCCAGTAACTATGGTGAAAGGAGACTCCAATAACTGAGTGACCAGAATGAGGAGGAAGAGGCAGTTGAGGTGGGAGAGGAGAAGGAGAGGTCAAGTCCAAGCTCAGGCAAGAATGGCCACTCCTTCACTCAGCTGCCAGAAACCGGAGGGCAGAAATCCTGGGCTCTGGGATCAGGTTGGCAATGGCCAGGCCTCCAGAAGGTGGCAGTTAAAGGAAAAATACTCCAGGCCCATGAGCTCAACCTATGAAACTGTGCTTGCCAGGGATGCCAGACGCTGTCCCTACCTCCCCCTGGTGAGCAGGTCTCTTTCAGAGTTCCTCACACAGTTGCTAGAAGAATGGGGCTCCCCTTCTGGGCGGGGGGTGCAGCTATTTCGGTGGTCACTGAGCCTGGGGCCCATCTCCCTCCTGCCCTGACACAATGGGTCCTAGAATTGAGTGGAGGCGTCTCTGGTCAAAACCCTGGGCTCCGGGGCGCCTGGGTGGCTCAGTGGGTTAAGCCTCTGCCTTTGGCTTGGGTCATGATCTCAGGGTCCTGGGATCGAGCCCCACGTCGGGCTCTCTGCTCAATAGGGAGCCTGCTTTCCCCTCTCTCTCTCTGCCTGCCTCTCTGCCTACTTGTGATCTCTCTCTCTGTCAGATTAATAAATAAATCTTAAAAAACAAAACAAAAACCTGGGCTCCTCTGCTGGGGGTAGCAGTGCTCCGGCTCAGGCTGGTCAGCCCTCATGTTACCCAACGTTTCCCTAAAGGGATCAGGAGCCTCAATGAGGGGGTACAAAAATCCACCGTCCAAGCCTGTTTGGTGGATGTCGGGCTAGTGACCTCCCCTTGTGAGCCTGTCTGGGGAAGAAGGACCTCGCTGTCCCCGTCCAGGGCAGGCAGGGGGATAGGGGTCCAGGAACTGCAGGGGAATTACCCACTAGGCTGCCCGTCAGTGCTGGCCAAGCCCACGTTCCTGATCGCCTCTGGACAGTGGCGAGTCACTGCTCTGAAGGCTGTTTGGAGGCTCAGCAAAGAGAGTAATTGGAGAAACATTCTCTAAATTGAAAAAGATGATTACTCCTGATGTTATTAGCACAGCAGAGCCGGCAAAAAGAGAGGTGCTAAGGAAGAAGGAAGCGAAGTTTAAAATCAAATGTGTTTTAAACTGTCTTCTGCTGGACACACACCTGTGCTGAGACAGCTTGTTAGAGCAAAATGGTTTTAGGCATTTTCTTGAATGGGGTTAGTTCTATCAATAAAACACCTACTAAGTGCTGGGCGCTGGACCCTAAGCCAGGGACGCTGAAAAATGCAAGAAAATACAAGGCAAGGTGCTGCCAAGGGTAGGCGGGGAGGGGAAGATAATGCTAGGGTCCCTCGGGGTTTCTGCTGTGCCCCCCTCCACCTCCTCTCCAGCATGTCTTGGCCATGAGTTCATTCCCATGCCACCCACCATGAAGCCTTCCACAGTGTCCCCTTGCAGCTCCCCCTTGCATGATCCACTGGCCTTGGGCCAACACATATCCACGTGCCCTCACCTGCTGCATTGTTATCCCCACTGTTCCCTCTGCCTGGAACACCTCCCCCTCAACGCAAGCCTCCCTTCCTCTAGGTCCCTGGTCTGAACATGGCCAGAGCCCACCCTAATGAACCTGTGTGGACTGGCACCCGCCCCTCTCCTCCTGGTCTAGTTTCCTCCCTAGCAACCGTTACCAATTACCATAGTATATGTTTACTTGTTTTTCTTACCTTTTCCCCTCATTAGAATTTAAGCTCTGTGGGAATTTTGTCCCCACCTCTAAAGCAGGTACTCAGTAAAAATATGCTCAATGTTGAATAAAATAATTGATTTAAGAAAGATTTTCTGAGCATCTGATATGGGCTGTGCCCCCTGATAGGTGGCAAGAATGCCGGGTGAACAAGACAGTCCCAGTCTCCTTCTGTTTAGAGCTCACAGCCCAGCAATCAAGAGAAGGGTTAATTCAATAGGCACATAGATAAATATGTCATGACGAACTGTGCCAAGGAGAGGATGCTATGAGCAGAGTCTGATTCTGTGGGGGAGGGAGTGGTGATCAGGGAGGGCTTCCCGGTGTAGGTGACATTTGAGCTCTAAAGGATGCAGGAGGGGACGCCTGGGTGGCTCAGTTGGTTAAGCAGCTGCCTTCGGCTCAGGTCATGATCCCAGCGTCCTGGGATTGAGTCCCACATCCGGCTCCTTGCTTGGCAGGGAGCCTGCTTCTCCCTCTGCCTCTGCCTACCGCTCTGTCTGCCTGTGCTTGCTCTTTCTCTCTCTAACTAAAAAAAAAAAAAAAAAAAAAAAATCTTAAAAAAAAAAAAAAAGGATGCAGGAGACTTAACTACACAAAGGAAGAATGTTCCAGGTAGGGAAGTGAAGTCTGCGGCAGGGAGGAGCTCTGTTAGGTAGGGTTATTGATAGCTAGTCCTTGTGACAGGAGCAGATGCCCCTTGCCACCGCATTAGAGAAAACCCCAGAACAGAGAACTAGAGCACTTCTGCACAGGAGGGGAGGCACTGTCAGGTAACATTTCAAAAATCCAGTTACTGTAGCAATGGCTGGAGTCACAAGTGGGCTGATCACTTTCATGCTCCTTATAATAGGTAGTATAGCAAAGGGAAGGAAGGAAGGAAGGAAGAAAAAGAATATCAAGTATTGGAGGATGTGGAGAAAGGGGAACCCTCGAGCAGTGTAGGGGGGAATGTACCCTGCTGCAACCATGCTGGAAAACGGAGCTGCCGTATGACCCAGCGATTCCGCCTCTAAGAACACACCAAATAACTGAAAGCAGGGACTCAAACAGATATCTGTACACCAATGATCATAGCGGCATTATTCACAGCAGCCAAAACACGGACTTGACCCAAATGTCCATCAGCAGAGGAACGATGGAATGTTACTCAGCCCTGAAAAAGGAAGGAACTTCTGACACAGGCTACAACGTAGATGAACCTTGAGGACGTGATCCCAAATGAGATAAGCAGACACAAAAGGACAAATATTGCCTGGGTCCACTTGCATGACAGACCTAGAGCAGTGAAGTTCATAGACACAGAAACTGCAGCAACGCCTGCCACGGGCTGAGTAGGGCAGGGGGAGCATGAGGCGTTGGCTAAATGGGTTCAGAGTTCTGGTTTGGGAAAATGAAGTTCTGGAGATGGAGGGTAGTGATGGGTGCACAGCGATGTGAATGTACTTAGCTGTGCACTTAAAACTGGTTAAAATGGTGACGTTTTACGTGACGTATATTTCACCACAATAAAAACCAGAAAGGAAAGACACTGAGCTAAGAGCAATGAGGGAGGGCACAGAAGGGGTCCAATATGGGACGTCATGGGGCTTGGAAAGGGGAACCTAAAAAGGAGGGGCATTTAGACTTACCCAGCAGGGGGAGAGGCAGGACAGAGTGGAAAGTGGTGGGAAGGATCCAGAAAGCTGTCGAGACCAGGCTCCGTCTAAACTGAGGTTTGCGTGGGAGCTGGGGGCAGGTGTGGAATATGTTCCAGACAAGAATGAATGACATTCATGGATTTACTCAACTGAGCTGAGACATTCAGGGCCCTGGGCATCATGTTAAGAAGTTCAGTCTTTGTCCTGCAGTCAGGGGCTTTCACCAGGGATGACCTCCTTTTGCTTTAGGAAGAACACTCTGGGGGGCCCGGAGGAAGAGGGAGCCCCCAAGGCAGTGGGGGTGCTCAGCAGCAGATGTAGTGAGAGGTGTTGAGGCAGGTGAGATGGAAGGAAGCTGATGGAAGAGAGTTCCCTGGGCTCGGTTGATGATGGCCTATGAGGGTGTGAAAGCTGACTCCCAGGTTTCTGGCGGGTTAAGGGGGTTGCCCGTCGGGGGGCTCCAGAAGGGAAGCACGTCTTTGGGTGGCAAGTATGAGGAAGGCAGTCTTGGATGTGCGGGATTGGAAAAGCCCATCGGAGGTCCAGATGGAGATATCCAGGAACAGGGTCTGGAGCTCCAGAGCGAAGTCTGCCCTGAAGATGTAGCCTGGGGAGTCACCCACATCTGGAATTCAGATTCAAGCCCAGCAAAGCAGCTAAGGTGACCCAAGCATCACCTGCGGGAAAGAAGACATGCGGGCGTGGTGCAGATGGTGTGAATGTCCCCCCAAAACCTCAGAGAACCAGAGGTCTGGACGCTCCTGAGGCTCTCTTCCCACTCTCTCCTGATTTCCTTCCTTTCCCTGTGGTTGTTCTTCCGGTGATCCTAAAAAGGGTTCTTATCCTCCTGCCTCCTCTTAAAATTCTATTAGGAGAGCTATTGCTGATACAATGTTACATAACAAACAGCCCCAAAATCTCAGTGGCTTATTGTAAAAGCCATTTATTTCTCACTCACAGGTCTGCCGTCAGTCTGGGCAGCTCTGCTCCAGACTGCTCCAGGGTCTCCCTTGCTGGGGCCCAGGCTGAAGGGCAGAGGCTGCCTGGCGTGTTTTTTCAGAGTGGGTGAACGGAACCAGATGCCAAGCTGATCCATGCAAGCATCTGCCTGCTCCCCAGTCACATGGCCACCCCAGCATGGGCAGAGTGGGGAGGTGTCTGCCTCCCATAGAAAAAGAGGTGAATATTTGCTATACAAGCTACCTACCAAGAATGAGCTTCTCTCAGGCTCTGCCCTTGACCTTCACTTTTTGCTTTGGGCAAGTTCAGCCATGCCTGTGGCATTGACCACACCTGAGCCTCCATGATGATTCCTGAATCCACCTCCTGGCCCAGATTTTTTTCTTAGTACCAGACCCTAACTCCCCACCATCTGTTTAGTTAAAAGGCATTCCCACCTGGATGTCCCCCAGGTGTTTCAAAGTCCCTGTGTCATGAACTGGACTCATTATTTCTCCCTATTCAATTCCTACCCCCTCCCTATATCTGTGCAGGGCACCAAAATCTAGCCGATTACCCAGGCCAGAGACCTAAGAGTGGGTCTTGTCTCCTTTTCTTCCTTGCCCCCTGCCCCCTCTCCAGCACCTGGGTTGGTCAGTTAGATCTAGTAAACATCCCACATTTTTCTTTTCTTTTTTAAAAAGATATTCTTTTTTTAAATATTTTATTTATTTATTTGACAGACAGAGATCACAAGTAGGCAGAGAGGCAGGCAGAGGGGCGGGGGGGCAGTCTCCCCGCTGAGCAGAGAGTCTGATGTGGGGCTCGATTCCAGGACCCAGGATCATGACCTGAGCTGAAGGCAGAGACTTTAACCCATTGAGCCACCCAGACACCCCCAAAAGATTTTATTTTTAAGTAGTCTCTACACCCAACATAGAACTCGAACTTACAACCCCAAGATCAAGAGTCACATGCTCTACCAACGGAGCCAGCCAGGTGACCCATAGGCCTCCCACATCCTGTTGGCTACCACCCCCACTCTCATCACTGTGATCCAGCCCCGGATTATTGCACAACCCCTAGCAGATCTTTCTGCCTTCAGACTCTCCTCCAACCCTCCAGCCTCTCCTGGCCAGCCAGAGGGATGTGTTGAAGGCACAGATGTGACATGCTTTTTGCTTAAAACTCTTCAGTAGCCCACCTTCTCATACAAGATGAAGCCCAAGGTCCTCTGCAAAATCTTCAAGTCCTTCATAATCTGGCCCCTGCCTCCCTTTGCAGCCTGTTGCTCCCAGTGTCCTGAGTGCTGGGGATGGATATGCTCTTTGGGAGTTTGTAGCTTGATGGGAGAAGCAGGCAAGTCTACCAGTACTTTTGGTATAATGTGACAAGTGTCACCATGGCGGGTACAGGCCTCTGTGGTCAGAGTGCAGGGGTGTTATGCTGGTCCAGTGTGTCATAGAAGGTGACCAGGAGGAGGTGGCCTTCCTCAGACAGTGGGAATGGAGGAGCACTCTCAAGGAGAAGCTGGAGAAGGAGCTCTGAGGAACATCAGCAGGTCTGATGGGGGAGGAGCTGATGGAGGTGATGGAGGAGGCCTGTCCAGAGGAGCAATGAGGAGGAAATCTGGGGGAGGGGATGCCTGGGGAAGAAAATGTTGACTCGCAGATAGCGGTCAAGCAGCAGAGAGCTCTGCAGAACTGGATGGCTGGTGAGGGCATTTTAGGGGAGCAATCCGGGCAGAAGTCTCATCACAGCAGTGGCAGTGTGGGAGGGGAGATAGAGAGAGCAGGTGCAGACAATTCTCTCTAGATGCTGGGCTGAGAAGGGGATCAGAGGCCAGCGTGCCAGGAGTAAGGAGCTTTGCTATGTTTCGGCTGAAGACTGGATCCCGTGCAAATGCTGATTGGAAGGAGCGAGGAGAGAGGGAGAGGCCAAGGGTACTGGATAGAGTCAGAGGACAACCTTACAGTGAGGTCCCTGAGAAGGTGGGAAGGGAAGGAACTCAACACAGCTGGAAAGCCTCCTTCACTCCCCTCTGGGAACGCAGAGATGGGGAGACCCAGCCTGTGCCCTCCAGATACTCTTGGTAGGGGTACCTCGGTGGCTTAGTCAGTTAAGCACCCGACCTTCGATTTCGGCTCAGGTCATGATTTCTGAGTCGTGAGATCAAGCTCCGAGTCAGGCTCCACACCTAGTGTGAATTCAGATTCTTTCTCCCCCTCTCCCTCTGCTCCTCCCTGCTCGTTCTCTCTCTGTCTTAAAAAAAAAAAAAAAAAAAAAAAAAGATGCTCATGGTCTAGGAGTGGGGGCTGGGTCTTTGCCAAGGAAGTCAACCTGGAGCTGGGGCTTTGAAGGTTGAGTAAGAGTCTGCTAGACAGAGCAGCAGTGGTGAAGGGATCCCAGGCAAGAGAACAGCATGAGGTGTGGGGGTTGGGGGAGTGGCATGGCGACAGGCGAGGGGGGTCAGGGTGCTTCCCACACCCTTCCACATTGACTTCATGGGCATCCACCTTGGTCACCCATGGATCCTGAGGGAACGCAAGGACTGTGTCGTGTTCACCTCTGTGTGGCCCAGTACCTGGCTTCCATTCGTGTTGAGTAACAAAGGCTCCGCTTCGGACAGAGTAAGTCTATCCTGAGGATGAGTGTTGAGGAGATAGCAAGGATTCCTCTGGGGGTCATCACCTCTCTCCCTTAGCGCTGGACACTGTCCAAGGCGGGCCCCAGTGAGTGCCCCCCAGTAAATGTTGGCTATGTCCCCAGAGGCCCTGTATTCCAAACCTCCTTTCTAGCCACCCTCTGAGGCCACCGAGGGAGGAGGTGCGGGAGTGCCCTCTCCCCCGACTATCTGGGGCACCCAGAGCAGAGCTCACAGGCTCATTCTCCGATTCTGAGCCCCGTTTCCACGGAAACAGACATCGGCAACCATCAAAGTCCCAGCTTTCAAACACGAGTCTCTTCCAAAACTTACGTTCACGTGATTCATAGACCTCACAATTGTGGGGGCTGCAGGGGCCTTCCACAGCGTCCCACCCTCCCTGTGATGTGAGGGCAGAGCCAGGGCTAGAACACCAGGCCCTGGCTCCCTGCTCAGTGCTCCGTCCTTTATCCAGTGCTGCCCTGACTCAAGAGAGCTCACAGCCATCCTGACCCATTGACCCGGGCCTCAGTTTGCCCATCCATCCATCTAAGGAGTAAAAAGTACCAGGAGTCAACACACACCTGTTGGGCACCCCCGATTCCTGCCAGCTCAGTGCAGGGGTGCCCAGAACAATGGACACGGGTGGGGGTGGTCAGCCTCTCTTCCAAAGCTGAGGTCACTAGAACGCGAGACCTGCTTCTTGATCCCTGAGGGCTGGGATCCTGCTTCCAAGGACTCTGGGAGGAGGGACTGGGAGGACACAGGTCACCCACGGGCACTGATTCACAGGAAAGGGGTTTGCTAGGCAGTGTCCGCTGGGCTCTGCCTCTCTCCACCTCCAGAACACTTCCTGCCAGCTGTGCTCCTGGTCGCTGTCCTCTCCTTGGCTCCATCTTGCAGTCCATGGCTTGGTCTCTGCATCCCTGTCTGTCTCTCCTTCCTCTGTCTCTATGTCTTGACCCATCTCTGCCTCTGCATCTCTCCATACTGTTCCCTCTCAGTCCCTTTCTGTGGTCTTCTCTGGGTTTCTACCTGTCTCTCTGGATTTCTCTCTTCTCCCACCCGAGAGACACACGAGGACAGGGACTTTGTCTCTTTTGTCCACTGTCAAATCCATAGTGCCTTGGATGGTGCCTGGCACATAGTAGGTGCTCAGCAAGCACTTGCCAAATGAATGATGTCTTTACATGTCTGTCTGCTCCTCACCCTTCCAGCCTATGTCTGCCTCCCCTCTCTGTCCTCTCTCCCGTCTTTATCTGCTGCTGTTGTGTCTTTGGACTTCTGCTTCTCTCTCCCCCTTTCTTTCTTTGTCTTTCTCTTTCGCTCTGTCTCTCTCATTCTCTCTCCCTCTCTCCCGGTTCTGTCTGTCAGTGGCTGCCGGCCTCTTTTACACATGGGGGCATGCGCGTGAGCATACGCGCGCACACACACACACACACACACACCCATCTGCAGCATTTTTTCCTGTAAATGTTTCCTAGGTTGATGTGAGTTTAGGAAACCTGACTTCAATACTGCAGCTCCAACCCTCAGCAGTCACCATGCACTCCCCCCTCCCCCTAATTACCAGGTATCCAGCTCCATAGCAAAACTGGGAGGTTGGCAATTTGTTTCCAGTGCCTTCAGCTGGTTCCTGGGTCACCGTTTCCCTCTGCCCAGTGTCCCTCCTGAGCAGCAAGACCCCCAGGGGCCAAAATACTGGCCCCTCCAATGATTGGCTGTAGGAAAGGTTCTGAGACCAGCCACTCACTAACCTAATATGACCCTAGTCGCCGTCAGACTCCTTCTGGGACCTGTCTAAAAATTTGTTCTCTGGGGCACTAGGGGAAGGTGAAGATTTTGCCTCCAGGAGGAGTGTTAGGCCCCTAGATGCATGGGAAAGCAGTATGTGGAGATTTACAGAGAGAGGTTTATGCCCCCAGATATCAAGCTCGTAGATAGCCCCCTACCCGACAGACAGCGTGATGTGGCCGTGGGAACATGGATATGGAGAACAGCAGAAGACCTGTTTCAGCCTCGCCTCTACTCCGTATTTGCTGTGTGGTCTTGGCAAACTACTCGACCTCTCTGAGCCTCCACTTCTTCATTTGGAAAATGGGGGTCATGCTGTCATCCTGTTGGAGTGAGATTCAGAGCGAGGTATATAAACCACTTCACATATAGTATGTGCTCAGTGCATGATCATTTCAATTGCCCTCTCAGCGTGTTGGATATGCCAGGAAAGATGGAGCCAAGACGCAGTACATGTCTGTACAGCACTAGTTCCTGAGCTGGGGCTGCAGGCAAATCTTGTGCAATGATTACTAGCTCTAACTTTGGGGTCAGAGAGGTCACTTATTGCTGTGTCGCTGACCTTCTCTAAGCCTTGGTTTCCTCTTCTGTAAAATGAGGGTCATCACATCAACAGTTTAGGGTTTTTTGGAGGATTAAATGAGATAATAGCTATAAAGTGCTTGGCCAAGTGCGTGATCAGGTGTGTGATCAGGAAGCATTAGATGCTACTAGCTTTCTAAATGTTAGCTTGTTGGCTGTCACCATGACCCTAAAAGTACATGTTCTTTCACCCATCTTCCAGGGGAGGAAGCAAGGCTTGATGGAAGGGGCAATTTGCCAGTTCAGCCAGCTAGCAGGAGACAGGGTTAGGACTGGACTCCAGCCTCCTTCTTGGCATTGTCACTATTTTAACCTCTCTCTCCCTTCCAGAGCTCCCCAAAACCCGGAAGCTGGGTCCTAGCTCATAAGTCGTCCCTGAACATGCTCCTGTGTGCCCTCTCACCAGGCAGTGCTGTGACTGCATGAGGAAGCAATATTTGGGAGCAAAATCCCTGCCCTGAGAAGCTCATTGAGGACAGCACAAGCTCTTGAACTTGACATGGAACCACAAATGGGAGAGTAGCTGTGGGGGTGGGGAGCGAAGGAGCCATGAATGATGGGACATGTGGAATCCTTCAGCAAAAGGGTGTCTGCTGCTGTGCTTTTCAGGGAAATGTTATTCATGAGTGTGGTTCATCTTATATACTGGTGTGGAAACAAGAATAGTAGGCGTGGCACCCCACTGGCACTCCGAGGCCTCCCAAGGAGGAGGGAAGAGAGGGAGGCTTGGCTCACAAGAATTATCCTGGAGACAGTGAGGGGTCCTCAAGGCAGAAATCCCAGCTGGGCACACTTGGAGCCTGCTCCCTCCATGGCTAGGTCTCCCAGATGCCTTGAGGTAGGATCCAAACCCAGTGGGCAGCCTGGAGTGGGATGAGCTAGCTTGGTCACAACATCTGGACCACATATGCCCCATTCTGACCCCTAAATGACTCAATTCCAACCATGGGATGAGATGACTAACTGAGCCATCCTGC
>RCUC01154026.1:0-28055 GCA_003697995.1 Taxidea taxus jeffersonii | reverse complement strand
TGACCGCTGCCACCGGCCCGATAAAGAGGCTCCTGCGAGCCTGTTCCTCAGCTTCCCCTCGCGTAGCTCCGCAGGATTCAGCCATGAGACCTCTCCTGCTGGCCCTGCTGGGGATCTGCCTCCTCTCCGACTCCGCCGTGGAAGGTAGGGGGGAAGGTTCTGTCTGAGAGAGGCTGCAGGCGGGGGCACATCTGGGCTGCGACTCCGGTTTTGACTGGAGTAAACGGCTTTTTCCGGGGCTAACCTCTGCCTGCCTGTGTGCAAAATGGGAATAACTTGGAGTTCTGGGGACTTCATAGATCCTGAAGACAGACAGAACTTGCTTACAATCTGGCTCCTACTTTTCATAATTATGTGATTCGGGGTAAATTTCTCAACCTCTCTGGACCTATACTTACTTGGAAGTTGAACATAATGACAGATATAGTGACTCTCACCTGGGATTAAAATGAAAAAACCCCAACAGTTTGGGAATACTTATCAAATTTCCTCACTAGTAATAATTTGTTTTTTTAAAGATTTTATTTATTGATTTGACAGAGAGAGACAGTGAGAGAGGGACACAAGCAGGGGGAGGGGGAGAAGGGGAAGCAGGCTCCCCGCTGAGCAGCCTGATGCGGGGCTCGATCCCAGGACCCTGAGATCCTGACCCGGGATGAAGGCAGACACTTAACGACTGAGCCCCCCAGGCGTCCCAGTGATAATTTCTTGATCAATGTGAGCTGTGGAATGGTGGTGATGATTATTTGTGCCCTATTTAATATCGATCTTGATAAATTCTCAAAGTTTTTGGAAGTTTAGTCACAATGTGGGGAAGAGTTGGAGGTTGTATATTCTGAAGAGAATCAATAATTCTATTGAAAAGAATGATCGGGAGCTCATGCCTTCATGCGCAGGAGATCAATATTACCTTCAAGTATATGGGAGAGTCTATTATTACTGCTATGAACTTTGTTGCCATTAATGACTTCTTTAATTTATGAGACCATATGTTAGGTGCTAGCAAATAGGTCGGTGGCTCATACACATTCCAATAAACCTGCCAGGACACCCCCATGAGAGGCTTTACTGGGCCTCCTCTGACTGTTCTACACATATTTTCTCAAAGGGTCACTTTTCCCTCCAGCTGATCGAAGTGTGGTTCTCCTTGTGGCTCTGGCGATGAAGGGGTCTCTCAGGCGGAGCCAGTGTGTCACTTCACTGTCCTTTCAGCCTCGGCGGTCACAGCCTTACTTCTTAGAAGAGGGTTTCTGAATCCGACCGCGGGTCCCTAAGGCTGTGCATGAATATGGGCGGCAAGTCTGGAATTCCCTGACGTTGCGGGCGGAGGAAATCCTGATGAAACCAACTTTAAGGCTAGTCAGTGAGGCCAAGCATTGCCACGTGCTGGGACAAAAGGCCCGCCGCGGGCTGGGGACGAGGCACGGGAGGGGACGAGGCACTCTGTGGGAGGCAGAGGGGCCGCACACTCGCGGGCCGCTTCCAAGCCTCCTCCCTGACGGCCTCCTCCTGCCTGTGCTCGGGCCGCTGGGGCCTGGCGTCTACGCACGCCCGCAAACAAGGTCTGCTCCGAATCCGCCTTGCAAGGGCGCGAAGGTGGCGCCTTCCCCGCAACACGCTGCGAATAAGGCGGCTTGGGGCTTGGGACTCAGGGGGGTCTCTGGGTCCTGGAGTCCACGCTGGGTACTTCTCGGGGAAAAATACTGCTTCCTGAGGAACGAGAGAAATACAAGATCCCTGCCCTTCACCGGGCTCGGAGACAGCGGAGCGTTAGACGTAAATTGGCCACGACGGGGCAAAGGCCACGTGGGCAGGTCACGGGGAGCGCCGGACAGCAGAGGCCACGCGGGCACACTAGCTGGCCAACACCTGTGTGCCGCGTCGTGTCGAAAGAGGGTCTGATGCCAGCAACGGCGAAGACCAAACCCGGTGGCATCAACTATCGCTTAGATGCTTCCAGCATCGTTTCCGCGGGAGGCAAACCCGTTTTCCTTGGGAGGAACCAGCACCCAGAAAGCTTGCTCACACCCCCCGGCCTCGCAGAGCGGCCCGAGGCACTTGCCCTTCTCCGAGGCAGGATTGCTCTCTGAGCCGAAGTCTAGAAACCCCGGAGGGGGTGGGTTTCTGTTGAGGACGGAGAGTTTACGAGCTCCGTCCTTTATGGAACCTACAGCCTCACATGTGCTTCTCCCCACGTGTGGTGTTGCCTTCCCCAAATCCCCTCCAGCACATCACTCTTTGTTGTTTTGTTCTTAGCGCTGTAGCGTTCGTGCTTTTTGAAAAGACCATTTATTGTTGGTCTGTTGGTTTTCTTTACCAGGTGTGGGGAGTGAAGTCCTAGAAAAGAGCATCTGTGTGAGTCTAACCACCAAGAGACTGCCGGTTAAAAACATCAAGACCTACACTATCAAGGAGGGCCCCATGAAAGCAGTGATGTGAGTTGTCTCCCCAGAGCCTGGGCTTGATGGGACCCAGTGTAGAGAAACACTGCCCTCCTCAGGACGCGGGCATGGGGGAAGACCTCAAGGGACCCCGTGGCCCCTTTGTTCTTCCAATTAGCCATGGCTTCATGTAGCACCAGATAACAATTATCAGAAAAATTTGACAATCGAATAAAGAGTGTTATCCTCCTTTCTGATTTGGTTTAGCAGAAGAATCTGACTGGGATGAACGACTATGGTGCTCAGTTCTGAGGGTTAGGGTTGGAGATGGCTGGTTTGGCTCAGGACTTGACCACAGAGCCACACCGGTGTGGGATGCTTCTCAACCCCTCCTTCCCCTTTTCCTCCCTTCCCTTTCCTTAGGGTGTGCTAGGGTAAAGTAGAGTGCCATGTTTTATCAGTTAACATCCCGCAAGGAAATATGTGAAAAACTGGCCCACCTAGTACCATTCTCTTTGCAGGACCTCCTTTTCTGAATGGCAGCTCTTCCCATCACATAATTGCAATTTTACCCAAAGAAATTAAATAAAGAAATCACCTTTGTCCGGAAAACAAGATGAGCGTGTTCAGATGTGAAAAGGAAGAGAAATGTAATAATTGGACTAGATGACCTCTCTGTCTAGTGTAGTGAGGCGAACGTGATAACCACTACACTACGGAAACCGACTAATGTCCTGTGTAGTTACAGCAGTTGGTAGCTTGGATGGACAAAGGTGTCTGAGAATTATGATGAACAAAGGAGCTGGGTATTTCCTGGACGTATTTCTCTTTTGTGTTCAAACAGAAAGGTTTTCATTTCTAGTGTCAAGGTTTGGAGACTAATTTCTGCACGAAATCTCTTGTATCTGGTCTGATCTTAACTCCTGGTTCCAAGGCCGTGGGGATGTGACTAACTCTGTCTTTTCCTTGCACTGCAGCTTTATTACCAGACGTGGCCTTAAAGTCTGTGCTGACCCACAAGCTGACTGGGTGAAAAAGGCAGTCCAGGGTGTGGACAAGTCCACCAGAAGAAACATGAAACAGACCAAGCCTACAGGAGCCCAACATTCCACCAATACAGCTGTAACCCTGACCTCGTAGTGGCCTTCTGGCCCCTTGCCTCCTCACTAGCCAGCCAGCTCCTTTCCCTTTATAAAACTCCTGGACTAATTCAGTTATATTCACTTTTTATAAAAGTGCTGCACGAGCCAACTTATTTTCTTGTATTTTTATTTTTCATGTCTTTCATATTCACTTAGATGTATCATTAATAAATATTTATTGTTAAGAATAATCTCAAAGTCTATTTGCTACATATTGGGAAAGGTAATATATCATTTGTGTTCTGCCTCTCTCCTGACTGTACCTCCCTTTGATGGTATTCATGATGGGAGAGATTTTGGCCGGTGTTTACCAGAGAGGAAACCTATATAGTCATCATTCTTAGGTTCCAGCTTGCAAGTGACAATTGTGACAAGTGACAATTGTGACAATGGCAACAATTTAAGATCTATTTCAACCTGTCTTCATAATAGAGTCCTATTTATGCAACAGGGGAGAAAAGAAGCCAACTGTCATTGCGTTTCCATTCTGGGGGTCCACTACTCAAAAGTGGCTTCACTCATGTTTGATCTCTAGCAAATTCTCCTCTCTCTGTGTGTTTCTTTTCATTTCCTAAGAAAGGACACAAACACAGGGCTTGTCAGTTCTCTGATTTGTCAAGGTAGCAAAGGCCAGACTTTTGGTGAAAAGGTATTTTATTCAAATAACAGTCAGTGTTTTTTGAAGCAGGCAAGGACCTTGCTGCCTTTCTGTGACGTCTGTAGTCATCACTGCTTTATCTAGGTGTGCTTGTCTGTCGGTCCTCTTTTAAACACCTCAAACCCTGCCACCCAGAACATTTCTTGAATGTGATCACAGCTTGCATTGAGTCAGGTGTTCATCTAGGCATTCAGTAGCCCAGACGCATGCTCCGCTATATTTTCATTAAATTGCCAGTTTGATTCATGTTTATGCCTATTACTGTCCAAGTGGGCCGTGGTGCACACATCCGGTTCTGACTCTAACTAGTGAGGACTAACTGTGCCGCCATCATCTCGAGGGAAGAGCGAGTACTTACTACTCTCCAGTCACCAACGTGAAATGCTTTCAGAGATGAACTGAGGGCGGCTGGCTGGGGTCTGCTCACCGCTAGTCATCGTGAGTGCAAAGCATTAGAAAGGTGCTTCCTAGCAAAGGTGGGCCCATCTGTCCCTTCCTGCTTCTGTTTGCCCACGATAATTTTCAAAGCTGGTCTTGAAGAAAAAAAGCTAAGAAGAAAATACTTGCTTTACAGGGATGACACATGGCATAGTCATAGGAGAGGAAGGGAGTGGCTTCTGGACTGAGGTGTGTGACTGATTTCCCAAATGTGTCCCAGGCCCTAGAGGTTTCCATGAGACAACAATGACGTGACAAATGGAAGACTATGGCTATGCACATCTTGTTAACTTACCTTATTATCGAGGGCTGCCGTATGATGTCCAGGGATTTCAGCCAAGTGGCGTATGTAACTTTTAACTCATGGACTGGATTTTTTGAATTTGTTTGTGTAGGACCTGAGTTTGCTAACTGTCCTCTGGTGGTTTTTTGGATTTTAATTCAATTTGAAGAAATAATGTAAGAAGAAGAGATCTCAGAATGTTATTTTCTTTTTTTAGGGACTGCCACCACTATTTGTGCTCTGATGACATCTTGTACTCACATTTACTCTAAAATGTATCAATTTGTACTGAAATCGCTCATTTCTCTGTGTCGCCCCCCCCCCAATTAGACTGGAAACTGCTTGTGTGTATTATTCAGAGCCTAGGATGGAACTGTAGGGCACCAGTTAATGCCTGTTGGATGAATGGAGGAAGAACACGTTACCTTATTTCCTTCATTCTATGTTTACTCTTTTGTAGTCCTAAAATTATATTTAACTCAAAATAAACTAAAAGAAAAAGATTTTTAGGGGCACCTGGGTAGCTCCATCGTTAAGCCTCTGCCTTCAGGTCAGGTCATGATCCCAGTGTCCTGGGATCGAGCCCCGCATCGGGCTCCCTGTTCAGCGGGGAGCCTGCTTCCCCCTCTCCCCTGCTTGTGTTCCCTCTGTTGCGCTCTCTCTGTGTCATATAAATAAGTAAAGCTTTTTAAAAGATTTTATTTATTTATTTGACAGAGAGAGAGAGGGAGGGAGAGAGAGAAGGGGGGGAGTGGCAGGGGAGAAGCAGGCTCCCTCTGAGCAAGGAGTCTGATTTGGGCCTCGATTCCAGGACCCTGGGATCCTGACCCGAGCTGAAGGCAGAGGCTTAGTTGACTGAGCCACCCAGGCGCCCTCAAAATAAACCTTTTTTTTTTTTTTTAAAGGATGTTCAGTTAGGCCAACATTTTGGGGGACTTTCTTTAGGGCAGGCACTGCGTTAGGCTCTGGATATATGAAGATGAGTAAAAGCGTCTCCGCCCTGCGCCGCGCAGTCCCGCGGATGGAACCCTGCACCGTGGGGCTTAGAAGAGTCGTGACACCCGTTGGGAGCAGAGGCGGCGAGGGGAAGCGAGTGACCTGGGCGTGGACTCGGAAAGGATCTTTGATGTTACATACAGTTGTGCTTTACCACTCACCGAACCGTGCCCGGCAGAGTCCCCTTCAGCTGGACTGAGGAGAGAGGCTGTTGGTGTCCGCCCTGGGAGACCCTCGCCAGGATTACGACCCCCGGGACCACGGTGGGCCTCGGAGGCCGCTGCGGTGGAACCGGCGGGAAAAGGGCCGCGTGAGGGCGGTGGGCTGCGGCCTGGCCGGGGGCAGACGAGCCCTCCGGGCTGGCCGCGGCCTGGGTCCCGCTCTGTCACGGCGACTCAGAAGCGGTCGGAGACGCGGCCAGCACCTCCCGCTGCGTCTCTTCCCACGCAATTAGTTTTAGGACGTTCTTAGTTTGCCACAATAACCCACAAAAGGGCCGCCAAGGAAACCCGCGTCTCCGCCCGGCCTTTTCCGCCTTCCCCTCCGAGGCAGCCGCTCTCATTCGGAAGCGCTTCCCCAGGGTCTCCGCGGCGCCGGGAACCGGGTGCAGCAGGAGCACGACGGACCCTTGGGTCAGCACGACGGACCCTCCGGGCAGCAGGACGGACCCTCCGGGCAGCACGACGGACCCTCGGGTCAGCACGACGGCCCTCCCCCCCCTCCGTCAGCAGGCTTCGCTCGCGGTGGACGTGTCCCCTCGCCGTCCGGGCCCTCCATGAGCGCGGGCCGCCGCCTGGCGGGGCACCGGGGCCGAGCGCGGTACCCAGAGCGTTTCGGAGCTTTCCAGGCAAGAAGACCCGCAGCGGGGAACACGCCTGCCCGCCAGGGCGAGGGCTTAAGGGCCAGCCGAGGGACAAAGCGAAGGTGAGAGGACAAGGGGGTGACGAGGGGCGCGGAGCAGGAGACTTTCCCCAGGGCTGCCGTGGCGAGAGCAAGATGGTGTGAAGCTACGTGCGGCGGCGAGGCGGGCCGGGAGCCGGGAGGGGCTCTGGTCCCGGCCACTTTCGAACTTGGCCTGGCGTGGGGTGTGACATGGGGTGTGACACCTTCTCCCTTTAGCTCTCCGGCCTTTTCCGCGTAGCCAGTGTGCGGATCAGCGACGCTTCACTGCCAGACTCTGGCGGTCGGCTCAGGTCGTGCCACATGCCTCCGGCCCTGGCTTCGTTCCCGACGCCTTCGCTGTGGGGACCCAGGCCGGGGTGGGGAAAAACTGCGCTTGCAGAGTCACCTTATTATTTGCATTATTGGCTCAGACTGGATCGGTGGCACCAAGATCGGTGGACAGCGAAGAGGAAGGAAGAGGCGGGGTTGAGAAGCAGAAAACTGGGTATCAGTGGGTTCTAGAGGGCCACAGACCCAGCCTTTCCTGACTCGGTGTCCTGCGTTGTGTTGAGCACTTGTAGGGTACAAGGGACGCAGGACCTAGTCCGCTGTTACAGAGCCCGTGATCTGGGGGCAGAAAACGCAGCCCAGGCGTCCTCCCCTAGAGAGCTTTGTGATGTCCCCAGCCTGGGTCACCGCCCTCTCAAGCGCCCACTCAGCCCCGGGCTTAGCTCGGTTGTTGCTCATTTCACTCTGAAATGCCAAGTTCTTTTCTTCGTTTCTTGTCTTACTTGGTAGTTGGGTAAGGACCGTGAATTTGATGTCTGTGTCTAGTGCCCGGCATAGCCCCCGGGATGCCACAGTCTTGCAGTCAGTTTTCGTGCAATAGGTACAGTATTATATACATCTACCCCAAAGTTATCATAAAAAACTATAGGCATGCAGGAGGGAGAATAGTTTTTTTTATATTAATTAATTAATTACTTTTTTATGAACAAATAATGTATTATTAGCCCCAGGGGCACAGGTCTGTGAATCACCAGGTTTACACCCTTCACAGCACTCACCGTAGCACACACCCTCCCCAATGTCCATCACCCACCACCCTCTCCCTACGCCCTCCCCCGGCCTCCCTCAGTTTGTCTTGTGACATTAAGAGTCTCTTCTGGTTTGTCTCCCTCCCGGTCCCATCTTGTTTCATTTATTCCTTTCCTCCCCCCAACCCCCCACGTTGCATCTCCACTTCCTCGTGTCAGGGAGATCACATGACAGTTGTCTTTCTCCCATTGACTTATCTCGCTCAGCATAATACCGCAGGGAGAATAGTTAAAAGTGTCCGGGACGTTGGGAAAAGCTCGGCAGGAGGGATGCAGAAACTGCCTTTAAACCCGAGAAGCTTTCCAGGAGGAGGAGTTAGAGGCGGTGCCCCTGCCTGGGCACTTCTCGCTTTGGGGATGTCTGGGATGGAGACCCAGGGGCCACCGAGGCCGGGTAGCTGAGGCTAGATGAGAAGCCCCGGGTGCCCCGGAAAAGGGCGGGACACTAAATGGAACACTGACCAGGTCTGGGTTGGGAAAACGCTTCAGGGAGCGCAGAAGAGGGCTGGGGTGGAGGGACAGTGAGGTGACCGCTGCCTCGAGCCAGGCTGGAGGACAGGCCGGCTTGGATGAGGTCGCTGAAGTGGGATGGCGGCGAGGGCCCGAGGCAGGACCGGCTTGGCTAGCCACGGGCTGTGCCGGCTGCGCCCGCTGGAGGAGGCAAGGCTGCCCCAGGCTCCCCGCTCGGACCACGGTTGAGTCCGACTGTTAAGGTTTTAGTCTGGTTTCTGGTGCAGTTACTGGCGGGCCTGAGGACAGAGGAGAAACAGGAAAAGACTGTCTCAGCCTTTAGGCCCAAGTCATTCAGACAAAAGCCCAAGCTGCGGTTTTATCCCTTTCTGACGGTCTCTTTACAAGGACGACGTAAAAATAAGGCTGAATATCTGTGAAATTCTGCGCCCCTCGGGGAAGCGGAGGTCGGCCTGGATGGAGCGCAGGATCTGCGGCCGGTCCCGGTCCCGGGTCGTTTGGGAGCGCTTGTGGCTCGGCCGGGAGGCCAAGAGGAGCAGAGATGAATCCGCAAGAGGGGAGGGGAGACAGGAGGGGCCGGGAAGGGCTTGAGTGGGAACTGGGGGTGACTGTGAGGCGGTGTCGGAGGACAGACGGGAGAGTGAGGCTGAAGGGACGGTTCCTTTCTCTCGCTCTGGGAGGCACTGGCTGAAGCCCGGGACAGACGGCTGAGGCAAAGGGCGGGTGTGAGCAGGACTCCCAGCTGAGAGGCAGCCGCCTCCCCCCGCTGTCCCGGAGAAATTCCAGGCCCGTCCAGGCGACGCGTGCTGGTTTCTGTCCCACCGCCCGCCTGGAGCAGTTGCTAAGGCTGCGCACTCTGCTTCCTCCCCAGACGTGCGGTTCACATCATGGAGGCGGAATGCGGGACGAGATATCTGGGGGGGCTTCTCACATTCTAGAGTACGGAAGCGAAAGACGCATGGCTGGATTGGGTTGGCCTTAATCCGAACCGCCAAACCCTATGGGAGGGACGACTGGTCTCTGTTTCCTTGAAGACTGGCTGGAGGCGGCCCGCGTAGGCAGGCCAGCCCCCCGTAAGCAGTGGGAAAGGCAGGAGCGAGGGTCCTCATGAGACCTCCCCGCACCTTCTCATTCTCGGGGTAGATGCTCGTGTGGTCTGGAGCCTTCGTTCTGTCTGGATTGTATACGAGCTTTAGCGCTTACTGTATAGGCGAGCTGGGAAAATTTCCCAGTTTCTCTGTGCCTTGGTTGTCTCATTTATAAAACTGGGATAGTAACAGTGCTGAAGATTATTGTGAGGGTTGATACGTTAAAACAGGGCTTGGCACAAAGTGAAGGCTCCATAAATGTTAGCTTTTATGATCCATAGTGGGCAGGGTGGAAAGTGTTATGCTAAAATGAAGGAGATGGAAAAGAAATAGACACGTGCAGGGTCTGCAGGGGTTCCTGGAAGCTGACATTTACCGGTCGAGACCTCTATCTCCATCATTTAGGCGAACCTGATTCAGTTTTCCATATTTTCTTAAGAATTGCATCTAATCATAGAGCATTCTATGGAGTACTCGTACCAGGAGAATCTTCATTTTTTTCTTAAAGAGACTATGGTCAAATGCATTTAGGAAATGATCATACCATCCCCGTCCTCTTGGGGAATCGCGGCTACAGCTTGTCCGAGTCTCCCAGAAGGTGCTGTGAAAGAGGCAACGGATAAGCACCACTTACTTCGCTGTGTCCTCAAGTTAACCTGAAATAAATCTCCTCTCTACACGCCATTTAGTAACCGCGCAGGAGCACCTACCCAACATAAACTCCTCCGACTTTGGAGGTCAAACATCTACTTAGATCCATAATGTTGAAAGCACAAAGCTACAGTCCACTGGAGCATCGCCACGGCCAGAAAGAGGAATCCAGTCCAGGTCCGCTTCCTTCTCATCTCTGTAACCTGGTGGAGGCGACAGTGCCACCTTGGAAAGGTCCGTTATCTGGGGTGCGCGTGTGCCCGCGCGTATGTGTGTGCGTGTGTGTGTGTGCGCACACTCACGCACATGTGAAGGGCTCAGAGTCTTTGTTCCCCTTATGTTGTCATTGACCAGGTACTGCCCCAAGTTCCCACTTACCAACCCTTGCTGAATATCTGCTCTGAATGAGATGTCACGCTAAGGACTTGGGGCCAAAGGGGAGTACTTGAGGGTTCTGAGCTTGCCTCGTCAGTGGCTTTGTGTGTGCCCTTCGTTATGCCTGGCGTGTGACAGCCCGCCTCCACGCTCCTGCAGCCATCACTGTCCGTGTCGGATGCTGCCTCCGCCAACAGACCGCTCCTGTTCCTCCGGCTGGATCGCGTCTGTGGCTTCTCTAAACCTCCAGCCTTCTCATTTTACTCTGCCTCAAATTGTAGATATTTGTGAATTTTTCAATACCTCAAAAAAATCGGAAGTTCTTGGCAGCAGGGACTGTGTCTCGTTCATCCCTGTATTTCCTGCAGCCAACAGCAGGGCTCCCCCACAGTCTGTGCTCAACGTCCAGTGGCCGAATTGGGGCTGTTAAAGGGAACATACGGTCTGGTCCCTGTCACTTGAGCTGTTCCGATCACATCTGTGGATACTACTTGCACGGGAGGATATAATGACAACAGAAGATAGAGGAGACCGGCCGTCGCCTCGTTAATGGAGTGGACTGACTCAGCACCGGTTGACAGGTGGTGGCTGCCTGGCTTTGTGCATTTGATGAGACCTTGAGGCTGTTTCTTGGCTAGTGGGCAGAGGGCTGTGGTCAGTTATTGGTGTCTTCCTTGGGTTAGGAGCCCACTGGGGGCATTCAGATTACGTGGGACACTGGTATGGTCAGCCGTGCCTGGAGCTGAGCAGAAGCAGGCTATTCTGGCTGTGGGAGCTGCTTGCAGAAGGCTTGTGCCATGGAGACAGATATTTCGACTGGACCATGAAAGAGAAGTAGGACTTAAAAACCAATGAGGAGCAGCAATATAAAAAAATGAAGGTGTGGTTGGGTAAGAAATCAAGATTTTTTTTTGATTGCTTCATTAATTTGCCCCTTCTAGTAGACTCTAAACATTATGAAGTCAAGGCCCAGCCAGCCTCCGGAGGAGTGTCCGGCACGTGTCAGCCTTCGGCGGGTATATACTAAATGAGCAGGGAGGGTGGCCAGGACAGTTACGATGACAGGGAGGACACCTGTCACACACTTCATCTTGCAGTCACTTGGAAGAGTTGGTGTGATTTAGGGGACAACCGGAGTGCCATGGGGATGTCAGTGGGATTGGAGGGCTGTAGCTCACAGCTAATGAAGGTAATTCGCTTCGATCCATTGCCCATGATTGACCTTGACACAGCATCACCCACCCGCATCCGCACCAGGAGGAAATTGAAGTCTGAACCAAGTATGGATGTCGAGACACATTTCTGGGGCTGTTCAGCTGAGGGGGAATATTCTGGTGCCTCAGATTGCCAGGGGAAGAGCAGTCTCTCCTGTCACAGAAAACTGGCCTTGTGTGAGTTGGGCTGCAGAGCCAGGACACACCGTCACGAGCAGAGGAACTGGTTATGGAGTCTCTCTTCTGCTCTCATGTCACCACGAGTGGCAGCTCAGTTTGGGAGGAAGACTCATCTCATTCTTCAGGACGATTCTGTGAAAGAGCCGTGCTATTAGGCCTCCATGCATGTCCACATCAAAATGGGTTAAAAGAAAAAGTGGGCATTTATACACCCAAGTCACTAACTTTCCACCTGGGCAGAATATAGGCCCTTGCGTTTAGTTCTCATTGTAAACAGAAGAGGCAAACATCATCACTGTAGTGTCATGATTGTTTTCATCCCTTTTGCAATTATTTTTCTGCCTTGATTGGAATTTTCTCACTTGCTATCTCATTTCAGTATTAAAATTTTGTGGTGTGTTTGGAAAAAGTTGTCTTGGGTCTCAAAGAATCACAATTACTTAAACGTTTTGATTGACAACAGCAGAGGAATCTAATGGTTGGGTGGGCTATATGTCGTTGAGGCCAACAATCCCTCCACATTTGTCAAGGAAAGTGCTCTGTGTGTATTTTGATTAACACTTATATTTACACGATTGAATGTGAAAATACTAAAATTTTATATTCCATGTAATAGATTTGTAATGTTTAGTAAAAAATACAATGGGAATGAACATTAGATTCTAGAATGAGTGGCTTAATGTGGCTGGTCTGATAGCAATTGATCTGATAGTGGTTGTTTCACTGTGTTTAGTTCATGAAAGTTCTCTTAACTGTTAATGTATGTATATTTTTTGATATGTGTGTTATAGTTCAATAAAAAATTGAAAGAAGTCATCATTTAGTTCCTTCTTTTTCATTGTATTTAAGGCTGGAATTCCTCAGGAATTTGCAAGAGTGCGCTTCGACAAAATATAGAGGTAGCCGGTTGTTTTAGTGGCGGAAGGTTTAAGGACACTAGAAGTGGAAGGAGGTGGCTTACTTCTCATCACATTCACCTTGAACAATTCATTTCATGGAGTTGATACAATATTAATCATAATCACCGTGTGATTCAAATAATGAAGAGCATCGTAGCTAAAGATGAAAGATGAAGGGTTTGGAAATCATTTTCCTCCTAACCAATCAAGTGTTTCTCCATCTCTCTTGTCAAAAGCAAGATCAACAAGCAGAGAAAAATTCCATAAAAATGGAAAGATCCCAGGACACCCTTGATGTATATCCCTGGCATATTATCTTGATGTCTTGATGTCTTGAAAGTAAGAAATAATGTCAAATGCCTCTGTTTACAAATGTCCTTTTCAGAACACTTTTACTTGCATTAATTCACTGAAGCTTCAGAGCAAAAGACAGTTGAGATAGGGTAGGAAGGTGGGAATTGTAATGTTTCAAATGAGGAAAAAGAGAAGTAAAACCTTACTGTAGGGTGCACAGGCTAGGTAATAACTCAGCCAGAGCTTCGGACTCTGGTCCAGTTCTGTCTTCTACATTCGAGTATTCTACATTAGATATTTATTACCTAGGTGTGAATAAAGGTTGTCCAACGAAAAGCACCCACAACCTTTTATTGAGTGTCCATTCCCTATGAAGCAGAATGCTGGGTGCCCTGGACAGTGAAGAGAATCCATAAATCCTTTCTAATTAATTGAATCTCTCCTTCCAGCCAGATCCTTTGCTTTCTGAGGTTTGATGGAGGGGGGAATTAAAAATTTCTATTTATTTATTAATTTATTTACATATAATGTATTACTTGTTTTAGGGGTACAGGTCTGTGAATCCTCAGGCTTACACACTTCACATCACGCACCATAGCACATACCCTCCCCAGTGTCCATCCCCCAGCTGCCCTATTCCTCCCAGCCCTCCCCTCCAGCAGCTTTCAGTTTGTTTCCTGAGATTAAGAGTTTCTTATGGTTTATCTCCCTCTCTGGTTTCATCTTGTTTCATTTTCCCCTCCCTTCCCCTATAATCCTCTGTCTTGTTTCTCAAATTCTTCATATTGGTGAGATCATATGATAATTGTCTTTCTCTGATTGACTTATTTAGCTTAGCATAATACCCTCTAGTTCTAACCACATTGTTGCAAATGGCAAGATATCTTTTTTTGATGGCTGCATAATATCCCATTGTATATATATATATATATACACCACATCTTCTTTATCCATTCATCTGTTGATGGACAACTAGGTACTTTCCATAGTTTGGCTATTGTGGACATTGCTGCTATAAACATTTGGGTGCATGTGCCCCTTTGGATCACTACATTTGTATCATTGGGGTAAATACCCAGTAGTGCGATTGCTGGGTCATAGGGTAGCTCTATTCTCAACTTTTTGAGAAAACTCCGTGCTGTTTTCCAGAGTGGCTGCACCAGCTTGCATTCCCACCAACAGTGTAGGAGGCTCCCCTTTCTCTGCATCCTCGCCAGCATCTGTCGTTTCCATGGCATCAGCCATGCTGACTGGTGTGAGGTGGTATCTTACTGTGGTTTTGGTTTGTATTTCCCTGATGCCAACTGATGTTGACCATGGGTCTGCTCGGTTTTTCTGTTTCTTCCTGGTTCAGTTTTGGTAGTTTATACATCTCTAGGATGCATCCATTTCTTCCAGATTGTCAAATTTACTGGTGTATGGTTGCTTATAATATGTTCTTATAATTGTATTTCTTTGGCGTTGGTTGTGATCTCTCCTCCTTCATTCATGATTTTATTAATTTGGGTCCTTTCTCTTTTCTTTTTGATAAGTCTTGCCAGGGTTTTATCAATCTTATTCTTTCAAAGAACCAGCTCCTAGTTTAGTTGGCCTGTTCTAATGTTCTTTTGATTTCTGCTCTGATCTTTATTATTTCTCTTCTCCTGTGGGGTTTAGGCTTTCTTTGCTGTTCTTTCTCCAGCTCCTTTGGGTGTAGTTTAGGTTGTGTACTTGAGACCTTTCTTGTTTCTTGAGAAAGGCTTGTATTGCTATATACTTTCCTCTCAGGACTGCCTTTGCTGTGTCCAAAGATTTTGAACTGTTGTGTTTTCATTTTCATTTGTCTCCATGAATTTTTTTAGTTCTTCTTTAATTTCCTGGTTGACCATTCATTCTTTAGTTGGATGCTCCTTAGCCTCCTTGTATTTGGGTTCTTTCCAACTTTCCTCTTGTGGTTGAGTTGTGGTTTCAGAGCACTGTAGTCTGAAAATATGTAGGAAATGATCCCAATCTTTTGGTACTGGCTGAGACCTGACTTGTGACCCAGGATGTGATCTATTCTGGAGAACGTTCCATGTGCACTAGAGAAGAATGTGTATTCTGTTGTTTTGGGATGGAATGTTCTGAATATATCTGTGATGTCCATCTGGTCCAGTGTGTCATTTAAAGCTTTTATTTCTTTGTTGATCTTCTCTCCATTTCAGGGAGGGAGGTGTTAAAGTCCCCTACTATTGTTGTATTATTATTGATGTGTTTCTTTGATTTTGTTATGAATTGGTTTATAGAGTTGGCTGCTCCCATGTTAGGATCATAGATTTTTAAAATTGTTAGACCTTCTTGTTGGACAGACCCTTTAAGTATGACATAGTGTCCTTCCTCATCTCTTATTATAGTCTTTGGCTTAAAACCAAATTTTTCTGATATAAGGACTGCCACCCCAGCTTTCTTTTACTGTGTGTTAGCATGGTAAATGATTTTCCACCCTCTCACTTTAAATCTGGAGGTGTCTTTGGGTCTAAAATGATTTTCTTGTAGATAGCATATTGATGGGTCTTGTTTTTTATTTATTTTTTTAAAATCCATTATGATACCCTGTATCTTTTGATTGGGGCATTTAGCCCATTTACATTTAGGGTAACTTTGAAACATGGCTCTAGTGCCATTGCATTGCCTGTAAGGTGACTGTTACTGTATATTGTCTCTGTTCCTTTCTGGTCTGTTACTTTTAGGCTCTCTCTTTGCTTAGAGGACCCCTTTCAATATTTCCTGAAGGACTAGTTTGGTGTTTGAGAATTCTTTTAGTTTTCTTGTTTGTTCTGGAAGATTTTTATTTCTCCTTCTATTTTCAGTGGTGGCCTAGCTGGATATAGTATTCTTGGCTGCATGTTTTTCTCATTTAGTGCTCTGAATTTATCATGTCAGTTCTTTCTGGCCTGCCACGTCTCTGTGGATAGGTCTGCTGCCAATCTAATATTTCTACCATTGTAGGTTACAGATCTTTTGTCCTGGGCTGCTTTCAGGATTTTCTCTTTATCTCTGAGACTTGTACGTTTTATTCTTAGATGATGAGGTGTTGACCTATTTTTATTGATTTTGAGGGGGGTTCTGTTCCTCCTGAAGTTTGATGCCTATTTCCTTCTCCACGTTATGGAAGTTCTCCACTATAATTTGCCCCAGTATAGCTTCTGCCCCCATCTCGCTTCCTTCTTCTGGAATCCCAATTATTCTAATGTTGTTTCATCTTATGGTATCACTTATCTCTTGAATTCTCCCCTCATGATCCAGTAGTTCTTTATCTCTCCTTTTCTCAGCTTCTTTATTCTCCATCATTTGGTTTTCTATATCACTAATTCTCCCTTCTGCCTCATTTATCCTAGCAGTAAGAGCCTCCATTCTTGATTGCACCTCACTAATAGTTTTTTTTTTATTTCAGCTTGGTTTGATTTTAGTTCTTTTATTTCTCCAGAAAGGGATTCTCTAGTATCTCGTATGTTTTTTTTCAAGCCCAGGTAGCATCTTTATAATTGTTATTTTGAACTCTAGTCCTGACATCTCACTAATGTCTATATTGATCAGGTCCCTAGCAGTTGGTACTGCTTCTTGTTTTTTGTTTTTTGTTTTTTTTTTTTGAGGTAAGTTTTTCCACCTTGTCATTTTGTCCACAGAAGAATAGATGAGTGAGAGAACAAAATGCTAAAAGGGTAACAATGTTCCCAGAAAAATATGCACTAAAAACATACGCTAACAGAAGGGATCCAAAACCCAGGGTGGGGGGGGGAGAAGAAGGGGAAAAATATGAGTGGGCTGGTATAGAACAGAGCCACACACTTGATTTTGAGTGTATTTTGGTCTGTTGGAAGAAACTGCATTCTGAAATTTTAAAGAAAGATAAATGTATAAAAAAATAAGGGTAAACATGATAAACAGATGGAATATGATTGTAAAGATGAAAATTAAAGATGTTTAAAAGGAAATGATAGGATGAGAAGTTAGTGGAAAAAAGAAAGAAAAATTTTTGAAAAAAAGTAAAGAATGTGATCAGGCTGGAGACTAGAACAAAGGCATTTACTAGATTTAGGATATATTTTGGTCTGTTAGAAGAAACTGTATCCCAAAACTTCAAAGAAAGAAAAATGTGTGTATATATATATGTATGTACATATATATGTCAATATACATATGTATATGTATATATACACATACATATATATATATTTATGTAATAAGGTTAAATACAATGAAGGGAGAGAATGTGACTTTAAAATGAGAATTAAAAAGATTTTTAAAAATGTATTGAGGGGCACCTGGGTGGCTCAGTGGTTTAGGCCTCTGCCTTCAGCTTAGGTCATGATCTCAGGTCCTGGGATGGAGCCCCACATCGGGAAACCTGCTGAGCAGGGATCCTGCTTCCTCCTCTCTCTGCCTGCCTCTCTGCCTACTTGTAATCTCTGTCTGTCAAATAAATAAATAAAAATCTTTAAAAAAATGTATTGATAAGATAACATGTTGGTTAAAATAAGAAAGGAAAATTTAAAAAAAAATAGAAAAAGAAAAAATAATGAAAATTTTAAAAATTTAACTTTGCAAAACTAACGAATCATGGGATAAAAGCCATGAATTCTATGTGCTGCTTTCCCGAAGCTCATTGGTTGGTGAACTTGGTCTTGGCTGGACGTTCTTGCTGATCTTCTGCGGGAGGGGCCTGTTGCCGTGATTCTCAAGTGTCTTTGCGGGAGGCGAACCGCACCGGCCTTGCCAGGGGCGGGGCTAAGCAATCCGCTCCGGTTCGCGCTCGGAGCTTTTGTTCCCTGAGCGCCTTCCGTACCGCTTTGGAGGCCGGGAGTGAAGATGGCGGCGCCCAGTCTCCGGCCGCTCCTCAGTCGCCCTCGGAGAGAAGCCGTGGGTCCCTCCGTCTCCCGGGTGTCCGCCGCGCTCCGCTGCCCCGGCCTGTGACCGAGCGTGTCTGTCCCCGGCGCGGCCCGCGTGGCGTCTGCAAACCCAGCGGATTCCTGCCGCGCAGCCCCGCTGCTCCTCCCGGACAAGGAGGGCGGGTCTCCCCGGACCTGCCGCTTGTGGGGTCTCTGCTCGGAGACCGGCGGCCCGACTGTGCCTCGGAGCGCGGCGTAGGGCAACCCCGAGCGCGGAGCCCCGGCCTCGGCTCCGTGTGTGCCCCCGGCTGCCCCGCCCGGACCCCGTGTGCCTGCGACCCTGAGGGCCCCGCGGCCCCCGCGAGGGCTCCCCCCGCTGAGCCTCTGGAGCGCCGGCCCTCGGCGGAGCAGACGCGTCGTGGTGCGGCCGCGGCTCGGCGCCCGCCGGTAAGTGGCTGCGGAGGCTCCGTCCCCTCACCGTCTGTCTGCGCCGGTGCCGCCTCCGAGTGGCGTCTGCGCGCGCCCGGCCTCTCCGAAAGTGCTGCTTTCCTGCTCCCGGACTTGCTGCTGCGCCTCCCGGCGGCCTCCCGGCGGGCGGGCGGACGGGCGGCATTGGGGCCGCGGGGACCGTGTGGCTGCCTCCCGGGGCCGCGACGTCCGGGCCTCCTGCCGCCCGCCGTCCTGTCTTCCGTCTTGGGTGGTTTTTTCTCTCTTTCTAATTGTTACACGCGAAACCGCAGTCAGTTGCATTACTCTGTCTCTGAAGACACTGGCGAACACTGTCCAGAGCTCTGATAACTTGAACGCGGCACAGAAGTCCACGTGGAATGGTGGGAGACCACTCATCCTCAATTAGCACGGAAAAGCGAGGGCCTGTGAGTAGACGGTCAGTTATAAGGAGCGAGTGAAGCCGGTGGTCCCTGACCGTAGCTGCTGCGCAACAAACACGCGTTCCTTCCTGCACAGATGCGCAGTGGTCTTACCATCCCGTGTTGGAGAGGGGGCACGAGGGTTTCCGGGTTTGCTTCTGTCCCCCTTATCCCTATTGCCAGGGGGCTTCACCGCGGATCTCTGGCAGGAACCTTACGTATTGCATAGGAATTCACCGCCAGGAACTTAACACTGTTTTGTAAAGATAGCTGCGGATTTTGGATGAAAAAGCTCATCTCCTTTTTGCTGCCACCCTGTGTTGGTATACAAGAGCAAGCCTGGAATTCTAATCAGGTGTTTCCTCTTGGGCCATGATGGGGTCAAGGTGAATTTTTAAAAAGCGTCCTGTTCTGTTTGTGCTGAGCCCCCAACAGGGTTGGGATTGGTTGGCTGCGGGGTGCTTACTTTCGGGTCTAGTGGTAATCATGGTAAGGACTCCGGCTAGGCCAGATGGTTAATTCCTCTCCTTCACCTCCTGGGCCGCATATTCTTGTTTGTCTTTCTGAGTAGTGACGGATGTGCTTTTGGAGAAGGTGCTGCCTTCCATGTAACACCATCTCCACTTTCAGGACTTCGAAACTACTGTGGGGCTTGGAGGAGAGGTGGATCAGGCTCCCCTTACTCAGGGGGCCATCTTCCCTTTCTGCTTCTTTCCCTTCTCCCTGGCCTTAATTAATATGCTCAGAGCATTCTGGTTTCATCACTGTGTCTACAAGTACATCTGTATATTTGGACTATTTCTAAGACATAAAGGAAGAGTAGAAAGAAGAAAACTGCAAAAACAGTCTCTTGACATTGAGAAGAACTTAGACATAAATAAGTATTTTATTCTTTCCTTGATTACATTTTCTGTGTACAACTTTTGAGCAAAAACAATTTTAAAAGGTATCCCTGTCCTCTGATTACACTAATAAATCACATGGGTTGCTATGAAGCTGTGTAATATATTATGCTCTGGGGGAAGTTTCTGTGATGAATTGGTGTCATCTATCTTACATGTTCCTCCCCTTCTAATCTTGATGTTAGATTGGATTTATGTAAGTGCTTGGAATTTCTGATTTTTCTGAAATGTGTTTATTTCAATTTTTAAGGTAAGAAGGTTGACTTCTTTACAAGCTGGAGCAAATGTGAAAAGCTAAGATATCACAGCTACATTTCTTATTTTTTGTAGTTCTTGATGTATACAGACTCAAAGAATTCAAAATCATTGAGACCATTGACTCTGGTTTAAGAGAAACAGAGAAAATAAAACTCTGTTCAGTGGGATCTGGTTTAATTGCTTTTCTTGGGAGTCTGTAGCACTGGAGTCAGATGGCTCTGGTCTCAAATTCCTGCTTGCACAACCATTGGGTGTGTGACTTTTACTGAACTGTTAAGCCTCTGTGAGCTTCACTGTCTTCCCCTATAAATAAGACGACCTAACTTACAAAGTGATTGTGGGGATCAAA
Organism: Taxidea taxus jeffersonii; assembly: GCA_003697995.1. Classification (NCBI taxonomy): domain Eukaryota; kingdom Metazoa; phylum Chordata; class Mammalia; order Carnivora; family Mustelidae; genus Taxidea; species Taxidea taxus. The sequence goes on along the minus strand of RCUC01154026.1, from coordinate 7,781 downwards.
TAAAGTGCTGAACAAAATAGACATGAGACAGGGTCCCTGTCCTCAAGGATTCCCTTTCTAGGCAGAGGGGACTACACACACACACACAGACGCACACAGACCCCAATCAAAATGTGTCAGCAAGTAATGAGTACTATAAAGAAAAATAAAGGAGTGTGAAAGGATAGGGATGATATGGAGTGGTGCTTTCTTTAAATAGTGTGTGGCCAGGGATGTCTTCTTTGATACTGTCTGGGAGGCCTGAATTAAATGAGAGTGGCCATGAAGAGATCTCAGTAAACAACATTCCAGACAGGGGAGGAGTCAATGCAGAGGTCCTGGGGCGGGAATAGGATTGGTATGTTGAAGAGCGCAGGAGGACCTATGTGGCCAGGACTGATGAGAGGGAGAGTCAGGGAGCTCATGGAGCAAAGCATGTGGCACTGTGTTGGCCATAGAACCCCGGATTTTATTGTGAGAAGAATGAGGAGCCAGTAGAGACTTTTTTTTTTTTTTAAGATTTTATTTATTTGTCAGAGAGAGTGAGAGAGTGAGCACAAGCAGACAGAGAGGCAGGCAGAGGCAGAGGGAGAAGCAGGCTCCCCGCTGAGCAAGGAGCCCGATGTGGGACTTGATCCCAGGACGCTGGGATCATGACCTGAGCCGAAGGCAGCTGCTTAACCAACTAAGCCACCCAGGCATCCCAACCAGTAGAGACTTTTGAGCAGTCATGATGTTTGTTTTACATTTTGAAAAATCCTGTTGGTTGTATGAAGAGCAGATTCTAAAGGCTCAAGGATGGAAACAGATATTTCAGCCAGATTATTAAAATAATTTAAATAAGAAATAGGCGCCTAGGTGGCTCAGTGGGTTAAGTTTCTGCCTTCGGCTCAGGTCATGATCTCAGGGTCCTGGGACGGAGCCCCGAATTGGGCTCCCTGGGGAGCCTGCTTCCCCTTCTCTCTCTGCCTACTTGTAATCTCTCTGTGTCAAATAAATAAATAAAATCTTTAAATAAGAAATAGTGGCTGAGGTGATTAGTAGGAGAGGTGGTGAGAAAAATGGTCATATTTGGTGAATTGTTTTCCATTTTTTAAACAACTTTGTTGAGGTATAATTTACATACCATATATTTCATTCACTTTAAATGCACAATTTATATTTTTAGAAAATTTATAGATTCATGCGACTATCACTTCAATCCAGTTTTAGAATATTTCCATCACCCCTAAAAGATCGCCTGTTCCCATTTACATTTAATTCCTATTCTCTCCCCTGGTCCCAGGCAACCACTAACAAGCTTTCTGGACTTCCCTTTCCTGGGCATTTCATGTAAAAGGAACCATACAATATGTAATCTTTTGAGTCTTTGTTCTCTCACTTAGCACTCTCTTTTTGAAAATCTAGACTGTAGGGTGTAGCAGTAGTTGATTTCTTTTTGTGGCTAACTATTCCATTGCATGAATATGCCACATTTCATTGATCTTTCCACCAACTGATGAACATTGGATGGTCTTACTTAATGGTGAATATGAACGGTGCTTCTGTGACGATTCAGGTACAAGCCTTTATGTGGACATAGGTTTTCGTTTTCCTTGGGTAGATACCAGCAATGGAGTTTCCGGGTGTTATTGTAAGCTTACACACAAAATATAAGAAAGGGAAAAACTGTTTTTCCAAAGTGACCGTATCATTATATATTAATACTCAACAATTTGTGAAGATCCAGATTTCTCCATATCCTCACCCAAACTTGTTCTTACCTTTTTTTTTCTTTGTCATCATGGTCATTCTAGTAGACATGACACCGAGTCTTATGATTTTAATTTGCATGTCCCTAAGGACTAAATGCAGACCAGCTTCGTTTGAAGGGCAGGAAACAAAATGGCCATCATGTGCCTGGCACAGGGCAGGTCCTCCAAGAACGTTCATTCCCTTTTCAGAGTCAGCAGCCGGGCCTCTCCAAACCTGCATGTCTTACTTTTCAACTTGTCATTTGGCTTAGCTTCAGTCTGAGGTGGCTTGGCATTCGCACTACTTAGAATCTTCTTTTAAGGCATGTTCATGTTCTCTTCTGTTTTAAATGGACCTAAATATTTCTTGGGATGAGGTGAAGCACACATACACACGCTCACATACACACACACACACGCAGACACACACACCCCCTCAAGAATACTCAAAAAGCAGCCAAAAACCTGTCATTTTAGATTTGCACACTTGGAAGGCGGGATGGCCGGATAAAGTTAGTTCTACTTCCGTGGCTGTGAACTTGCATTTTCTGTATGTGAAGTTACGTAACTGTTCAAGGGACACAGACCCGCGAGGAGGCTTCTCGGCTGTCTGATTTGCATCGGGCAGCACGAGCTCTTCAGTTCTGATGTGGTCCTGGGAACAGGCCTTCTGGCTCTAGACCCACACCTGTGAATGCAGCACCCAGGCCCCTTGCAAAACCCCTTCTCCCCAGTATGTCTGGGGATCCCCGAGACAGCTTTTAAAATGAAAGTGGGAGGGGCGCCTGAGTGGCTCAGTGGGTTAAGCCTCTGCCTTCGGCTCAGGTCATGATCTCAGGGTCCTGGGATCGAGTCCCTGCATTGGGTTCTCTGCTCAGCGGGGAGCCTGCTTCCCCCGCCCCCTCTCTGCCTGCCTCTCTGCCTACTTGTGATCTCTCTCTGTCAAATAAATAAATAAAATCTTTAAAAAAAAATAAAATAAAGTGACAGTGGGAGCCCTGGTCTTCTCTGCTGTGGCTTCTCTTGCTGCGCTCAGTAGCTCTCGTGGCCAGCAGAGCTCCCGGTCTGGGGAGTGACAGGTGTGCTCTGAGCTGAGTCCCGTTTCTCTAGCTTGTCTCTGTCACCTTGTGGTGCAGGTGGCTTACCTGGCCCGTGATGCTCTTTGGCTGGAGGAATGAAAATGTGGCCTCTGAGTGTGTGGAGCTGGGGGTGGGGTGGGCCCCACAGGAGGGGGTGCTCAGCCACAAGACGTTAAAGGCGGTGCAGTGGGTTTGCACACGTTTCTCCCAGGCCCTGCGCAGTCTGTCCAGCTGGCTGAGCTCACACGAGTTCCAAGCACCAGTTCTTTTTTTTTTTTTTTTAAATATTTTATTTATTTATTTGACAGAGATCACAGGCAGGCAGAGAGGCAGGCTGAAAAAGAGAGAGAGGAGGAAGCAGGCTCCCCGCTGAGCAGAGAGCCCGATGCGGGGCTCGATCCCAGGACCCTGGGATCATGACCCGAGCCGAAGGCAGAGGCTTTAACCCACTGAGCCACCCCGGCGCCCCCCAAGCACCAGTTCTTAAAAAGACTTCGTGACTCCCTCCCATTCAGAGAGTTTGGTCATCACAGCACACTTCCTTTTTCCATTTCAGACCCTGTCCCATGTTCCTGCGATCACACTGCAGTGTGACTTCAGGGACCGCTCTCCCCCCGTGACTGTCAAAACAAAGGGGTCCACTGGCAATTTCTGCATGTATCTCAGAGCCAAGGATGGATTTGCTCTATGTTTTTCCTTCTTTCTCTCAATTTCTCACCTCTCTTCTACGCCTGTTGACATTGTCATGAATCACTGGATGCTTGTGGGTGGGGGAGGGGTGTTGTCCTCTCCAGGAAGGAGGCGCACTTGCCAGCCATCCCCTCATGCCTCTCATGCCTCTGTTCTATCAGCTCCGATGATAGGATTTGATCTAAGCTCAAACCCATAAGCTGACGGGGAAAGTCACAATACTGGCATACGGACTTCTGCAAAGAACGGGGAGAACCTAGGAACATTGCATTTTCTATCACTATCGGTTCAACGGGGCTAAAGCCAATCTATTCATTCAGCTATAGACCACAGGACCTCTCCATACCAGCTCTCACTTACCATTCTCCCGGTCAGTTCTTGTATCCCCTATGTCACAATTATTAGAGTCTGTGGTTTTAAATTATGTTTTTTTCTCATGGGCACTTACAAATTCCTTCCCCCCCCTCAAAACACAAAAAGTTAAAACTTATTATTATAACAGTAAACCTAGAGAACACACAAAAGTAAAAAGGAGAAAACAAAACCCATCTATGGTCTTACCATCCGCAGAGACTGCGGGATGGCTACCATTTCTGTTTTGCGTTCCCTCTGCCCCAGTGACTTTTTAAAATTTCAATTGGGATTATATTTAATTTTGTGCCTTATTCTAAAAAATAGAAAAAGTTATAAACCAAGATGCCTTTAAGATCTTACTGTTGATTAATTTGACTGAAGAAATAAATATAAAATAAAATGAAATTTTCGTACAACTAGTACAAAGCAGCCACTACTGCTGAATTTTCATTTGAGCCAACCCTGGAAGCCTCTTTCAGAGACTAGCCCCTACCCACTCTGTAGTCTCCTCGACAGCCACGAGAAAAAGAACACAGTAAGACGAAAAAAAAATGCAAACTGACATTTTCAATTTCCATCCTGCCTCAGTGTAATGGAAGCCCTTTGTCTTCCCTTCTGGCGAGTGTGTGGCCAAGAGCTATGATTGGTAGGTTTCAGGACCTCCAGATGTTGGGCAGAGGGCCAATCATAAATGCCACTCAGTAATTCTAATGTTGGCAAGGTTTTTGTTTCTACCCAAGAGATTTCTGTAAAACGACCCCTAGGTAACTTGAACTGAGTAGACCAACTCCTATTTCAAGAGAATTGAGAAAGGGGGATTTATGATGACACTCTGCCTATTTCCCAGGCTGATATTCACAACTTGTTGTTGGAGAACAGATTGGTCTTGCCGTTTTTTTCTTTCTTTCTTTCTTTCTTCATTCCTTCCTTCCTTCCTTCCTTCCTTTCTTTCTTTCTTTTTCTTTCTCTTTAGCTAGTTTTATTGGAAGAACAGTATATAACACAGAACATACAAAGTATGTGTTAATCAACTGTTATTGGTAAGGCTTTTGGTCAAAAGTAGTAAAATTAATTTAGTAATTAACTTTTTAGGGAGCCGGAAGTTACCCTTGGAGTTTTGATTGCGTGGGGTGGGTACCTGTGCCCTTAAACCTTTCACTGTTTGAATTGGTTATATTTGCCCATAGGCACTAGTCTCAGGCTCTGAGTTTCTGTGGGAGGCAGTGAATCTAAGCCAAGACACAGCTTTCTCTTAGTCATTCCAGTGAGGGGGTAGAGTGAGTTTCTGATGTTATTAGTCCCTTGTTTGTTGCATTGTATTCTGTTGGAATTCCTACACTGACCTCATTCTTTGGGTCTTCCATTTGTGAAGTCCATTCTGCTTTCCTAGTTAGTCTGACTGGTAAACCGTTCTGGTCTCTACCCCTCTGCTATCTCACCTTGTAGCTTTTCCACGTTCTGCCCCTATTCCTACCTCATAGTCATGAGTCTACACGGGCTCCTGTCCATTTTTCTTCATTCTTACTATAAAGTCATCTGCTCTTAGACATTGATGGTTTCTGTATCGTAAGAACAGGAAAGCATAACATTGCATGGTAGGTGGTCTGGTGAACTTTGGAGACCAACTGCCAGGCTTCAGGTCTCGACTGTGTTGAGTGATGGTGGCACCGTCTTATCCTCTCCCTGTTTCGGGTTCCTCACCTGTGAGGTGAGAACAAGGCGAGCATTTGTTTGGTTTAAATGAGTTAATTCATTTAGGACAATCCTGATAGGTAAAAAGTATTAAATGAATGTTTTCAATGCGACTTCAGAATCTATACTTGTTTTGTTTTCTATGTTGACTCATGGACACTTTGATAATTTTATTCATTCACCTAAGGAGATTTGCCGAGCGAGTGTCTGCTCCGTATTCCTGCCGCTCTCTCGTCCCGTTGACAAGCTCGCCTTCCGCGATGCAGGACCACTTCATGGAGGATATTAGCTAACCAGCTTGGTTCTGGCAAGAAAGACAGGCATATAAATCTGATGTAGTAAACAATACAAGGATGTAAACTTTTCTTAGAAACAAAGAATACATATTGATTTCTGAAAATGAATGATTATATATACAATGCCAGTAGGCTAAATGAAACAAAGCGACATGTATGCTGATGTCTGGAACACACATTCTCCCACTATTAAAAGAAAATTTTGTTTGCTCTGACACTTCCTCTTTTATACTTATGAGGGGAACAGAAATGCCAAATGAAACAGGGCAGGGAAGACCGTCCGTCCCGTTCAGGGGGAGCTGAGGCAACTGATGCGTTAACCATCTGCCAGGTGATGCTCTCTGCTTTCCTGAGATTTGTAGTCCAGTCTTGCAACTCCAGCTGGAGGGCATAGAAGTTTGTGCTGAGTTCACTTTGGCGGTAGGAAGGCATCCAGACCCATGGTGCTCTGTGCTCAGCTCCACCTTGGAAGTCAGTCTCTGGTAAGTCGCAGGTACTGCAGGACCGATGATGGCTCTGGAGACGAGAGCCTCCCCGATGCTCCCTTCCCAGGCCAGCAGCACGACGAACAGGTAGTGAGTCTGTCATTTTCAAGATTGCACAGAGACACAAATAGCACATCTCAGTCTACAAACAAGTGTACAAGAGACCTAGCTTTTTTCTTTCCAGATATCCAGTCAGTGTTAATTTCTAGCCCATTCTACTAGGAGAGGGCAGTGTCTTCTCAGTCACCTTGGAGTCTCCTCTCCCCACTGCCATTACGAGCTGGGCTTTAGTCTAGTTAAGAGATAGAATGAAGGGACGCCTGGGTGGCTCAGTTGGTTAAGCGGCTGCCTTCGGCTCGGGTCATGATCCCAGTGTCCTGGGATCGAGTCCCGCCTCGGGCTCCTTGCTCAGCAGGGAACCTGCTTCTCCGCCTGCCTCTCTGCCTGTGCTCGCACGCTCTCTCTCTCTCTCTCTAACAAATAAAAAAAAAAGAGAATGAAGCCATCACGCTGGGGCAAGGGTCGCTCCAGTCCTTGGCTCACACCGGCACACCGGCCTCTATGTCCATGTTTACCACTTTGCTCCCCAGCGGTGGGATTATACTGCTGTTTTTGTGCTCCACTCGGGGTCCCAGAACTTCTGCTGGGGCCCAAGCTCTGTCTGCATGGTGTGGTCCTCTTGCTCGTCGCAAGCTACTTCACGCTCACTGCCTGCCAGAGACTCCTTGTCTCGGATGAAACGCCGTCTCATCTCTTTTCCCTCAAGATTCTACCTCATTCATCAGGCACTTGCCATTCAGACTGTCTTGTCCTTAAGCTTTTCATGAGTGTCTGTAGGCCTTTTTAGGATAGGGCTCCACCTCATCTCCCTACAGGTCCTCACTAATATGCCTTCCTCAGTTAAATTCATACTCCATCTTGCAGCTGAGGAGCCCATGAGCTCACACACAGCAAAGTAAGGAGACGCAGGTTCCCAGGGAGAAAATGCAGGCACGTGTTGCAGGTTATCAAGATTATGCACCAAGAAACCAAAAACATGCTGTGTATATATTTCATCTTCTGAGCTATGCTTTACTTCACAGGCGGTGTCTCCATGTCCGTGATTTTTTATCTTTACCAGGATCCAGCCTGGTGACTCAGTTCACTGGCACATCTGCTCTATGCTGACCCTGTTCTAAGTACCATGAAGAAATAAAAAGGAAATTAAAAAGTAAATAAAAATTCCAACCGAAACAATATTTCAAGAAGTTGATTGGAAAACCACGCACATAGAAATGATGACTAGATAAGCCCAAATAATGGGCCCCGCGTCATCTCTACCACCAACACAGCAAGTTCAACTCAGTTCAGTCTGGGTTGTCTCATTTCTACCAAGTGCTCCTGCGCTAGGCCCCGGTGACACAGAGAAAAATTCGACGTGGTTACAAGGTTACATTTGATATGACTGCTGGGAATTTCCTAGCAGGGAGGGCT
>RCUC01154025.1:0-44722 GCA_003697995.1 Taxidea taxus jeffersonii | reverse complement strand
AAAAACTACCTTTTGTAAACCAGATTTAGAGATATAAAATGAAATGCAAGGCCCTATCAATATATATATCTAATCTTTCTAAAAGCTCTTTTGTTCTAGAACCTCTTTTGGTTTTTAGGTTATTTAAAAGGTTCAATGTTTACTCATTCACTAAACTAATTATATAGGTATAATGTGTTTTATACAGGCACTATACAAAGCACAGAGCTGGAATGATAAACCTGCCAATATATATATGTGTGTATTTCTCTATTCATTCAATAAATATTTATTGAGCATCTGCTGTATGCAAGGTGCAGTATCAGAAATTTCTTGATACAAGGGTGAACAAAACAGACACAGTCCCTGCACTACTTACAGTCTAGAAAGACATTAATTAATCAGATAATCATACAGATGAATACAAAATTATCACTATGAAAAATGCTTTGAAGGACATATGAACACTGCTATCAGAGCTCAAAAGAGGATTTGACCTAGTCTTTGGAAAGACGAAATAAGGGCTGAAAGACTCTAAGAAACTGACTTTTGAACTGAGAGCCAAATGATTTTATTGGAAATTAAGTAGTTGAAGGAGGATGTGAGAAGTAAAGCAGAGATAACATATAATAGGTCTTGTACTGTAGAGAGTGTGAATTACTTGAAATGAAAGGAGGTGGTGTGGCTAGAACACAGGGAGCAGGGAGGACTGCGATGCAAGGTAAGGCGGGAGACAGGCAGGAGACTGATGGCAGGTGCCAGGCCAGTCAGTGCCTTTTAAACTTGAAGTCTTTTTCTCCAGAGTAATGGGAAGGCTTTGAGAGATGGTAAACAGTATAGGGATGGGAGGAAAGGGAATGAATAGGTGATATTTGTTTTCCCAAAAGATTGGTAATAGAAGGAAATGAAGGGGGGAAAGTGTGGATGAGAGAGACCAATCAGAGGCTCTTGGAGTATTCCTGGACAAAAAGAGCTTGAATTAGGGGAGTGACTGTGGAAATGGAGAAAGATGTAAACCAATCCTCACTGCTCCCCTCTCCTCAATTATTTAATTCATTTTAAAGCCAAATTTATGGGGTGTCTGGGTGGCTTAGGTATTAAGCGTCTGCCTTCTGCTCAGGTCATGATCCCAGGGTCCTGGAATTGAGCCCCACATCGAGCTCCCCACTCAGCTGGAAGCCTGCTTCTCCCTCTCCCTCTCCACCTGCTTGTGTTCCTTCTCTTGCTCTGTCTCTCTCTGTCAAATAAATAAAATCTTAAAAAAAAAAAAGAAACTTGAAAATACAACATTCAATGAACAAATGGCATATTTTATCTTTAACCCAACCTATAAGCCTCTAGCCAATTCAAAAGCTGTGTCCTGTCAGTCAATAGAGAGATGGTGGCTCATTTTCTTTAGGGCTAACTCTTCTGTGGGGAGGGGAATAAGGTCTCATTAACAACTAAAGAATTACAGAGGGCAGAGTTAACTCCTGGAATAAAAAAAAACTCTTCATTTTCTCTAGACGCTATGGAAGCAATGTCTCTTGCCTAAAGATGTTTCTAACTTGCCGGAAGAACCTCTTTTTGTACTGGATCTACTCCTATCTTCCTGGATTCTAGCATCCTGACTTGACTTCTTGTATCAACTACCTTCTGAAACCTTCTTCTACCTGACCTGACTTCTCTGCCAGCCACCCACCCTACCCAGTGCCTCATTTGATATTGTCTATCATCTTTGCCTCCTGCTCACCCTTGACATGGTAGCCCAGCTCCCTGGCTGTTTCTCAAGAGCAGACTGTTACTTAGCACTGATATACTTATTACAGAAAATAACATCTAGGACATGAGATTGGACCTGTTAATTTGAGAGTAGTGTTGTATTAAACCTTTCTTAGATCTTCAGAATGCTTACTAACTGGGACTTAAGACTTTTTTGACTAGGGCTCTCTGAGGACTAAAGTTAAGATTTTAGGGGCACCTGGGTTGTTCAGTTGGTTAAGTGTCTGCCTTCGACTCGGGTCATGATCCCAGGGTTCTGGGATCCAGCCAAGTCTGGCTCCCTGCTCAGTGGGGAGTCTGCTTCTCCTTCTCCCTCTGCTTGATCCCCCCAGCTTGTGCTCTCTCTTTCTCTCTGAAATAATAAAGTCTTAAAAAATATAAAGTTAAAATTTTAAAATGAAATAGTTATTATCACCTCTTTCCCCCTATACTGGTGTGGCCAGTAGTACATACTCAAGTATTTGTTGGGTGTATTATAGTCTCCAAATTCCATATTTAATTCTCTTTGGCATTACCAACAAAAGCCATTCAGGTGCCTTTATTTCTGATTTCTTATTACTATGTAAAGCACTCTTAAGTTACTTTCTTTATCCACAAGCCAGCAGAATATTTTATAGCAGCCATAAATATGATTTAAAACTAATGATACTGCTAAAGAAAAACTAGATCTTATATTTACTGTTAAACATCAATTCTACTTAAGTCAAACAACTTACTTAGAATGTTTATGTTTATTAGCAATATAACATATGGCAGATTCATTTGTTGATATTAAAATACTAAATTGACTAGTTTCTGTCTATATAAATAAGGTTGAAATTGGTACATTGTATGTAGTGCCTAAAAAACTTAATTATTTTATGTATAGTATACTGGTATAAATGAAATGAAATTTATGTGGCACTGAGCATTAACTTCCTCCTGATATTCTAATTTTAAAAAATATTTAAATATGTTTAAAAATTAATATGAAGAATGTTGATGACATTAATGTGCTTATTTTTGTATGTAGTTTGTGTAATCTATTTCACTGTTTTATAGTTGTGGCTTCCAAATCATCAGAACTTTTAAAAAATTCCTAAAACATAGTAGGATTGTGTCTTTGTTTCAGAATTTACTGAAATGGTATGTAATATTTATTTCAGAGCAACTAATGATACAGTATGGGATTTTAGCTATAATCTTACGTAGTTTCACCCATATGCAAAAAGAATATGATGTAAATAGTTACAGCACCAAACAATAGGCATGAATTACTGATTTACAGTGAACATGTACATCGTACCAGTGAACTCATGAGCATTTCTGACCTATGGGATATTTGTTTTACAGGAGGAAATAGAAGTAGAAATTATTTTAACAACTTGAATATATAAATCCCCGTTGATACCAATTCTTTTGCCAATTGTTACCACAAAATTGGCTAAATTTAATACTCTTCTGTCATAATAGATCAAGGCAATTTACATTTAGTTTTCTTTGTCTTTTTTTGTTTGTTTGTTTGTTTTGTTTTATTCTCTCCATTCCCCAATTATTTCATGGCATTTCAGTGCTTCAGAGAATTTAGATGAGCTCTCTTCCTCCAGTAGCTGGTTACTTAACCAGAAGCACAATAAGAAAAGGAGAAAAGACAGGACAAGATTGAAATCTCCATCCTTGACTATCATGAGTACAGCTGCTCGAACAAGGCCACTTCAGAGTTTCCACAAACGAAAACTCTACCGATTGAGCCCTACTTTTTATTGGACTCCGCAGGTAAGGCTGCCTATGGGAAAACGTGAACAAAGATTTTGTCATCAATGTATTTCACATACAAGAGGATACAGATTGTACATGATTGTTTAGAATAATTACATCTAGAAAGCTTTAAATATATAGTTTATAAGACATAGCTATTGACAATATATAAGTGGAATTTAATAAATTTTTAACATGGCAGTGTATTAAACTTCTCACATCTCCATTTTTTTAAAATACCTTTTATGCGTAAACTAATTTGGAGGAAAATTACATATCATGGTGATTTAAAATTTTGCTAGTAAGGGTAATAAGGAAAACACAAGTGTACTACATATTTGTCTTTTGCTTAGTAAAAAAAAAAGTAAAAATCTGCATAGCTGCCAGTTATTTTGTAGGAAATGGCATCACCCTCCTTTTTAGGTTTGGTGTTTGTTAATCCTGGAGAGCATGTCTTTTCCTTTGTCTGGAATATAAGCAATGCAATTTTATATATCCATGCTGATACTTTTTACAACTAAAATGTACTTCATTAAAAACATGCATTTTAAAAAGCATATTTTTCATTTGTTAGCAGGATGTTAAATGTACATCTTTCAATACATATCTAAAACTGTGATAAAAGTCAACATGAGTTACCTTTAGTTTTTGTTATATGATGTGCTTTTTAGGAAAGTTTTTTAGTGGGAAAATATTTTTATTTAAAAAAGTTTTTACATACAAAGTCATATTTTGTTTAATGATTTTTATCTAAATATGCTATATGAACTAGATAAATACTAATTTTTGAAATTGAGTATGTAATTTCCTAATTATACATAGAATTGCTTATCGAAAATATTGAACGTATAAATATGCCATAATAGTCTGCCTGGAAGGAATTTGCTTGAGTAATTTAGGGGATTTGTTAGATGTTACTAGAATATATTCTCTGAGATTGTAAAGCTTGGCCTTTATTCATCAAAGGAAGAAATGAGTGTGAGGTTATTGTTAAAGTAGACCATGTACTTTATCATATTCCACTCATTGTGCTAAGCATTTTCAGTACATTATTTTGTTATTATCTCAAAATGTAACTATGAGATGTTGTTAATTCCCCTTTAGATGCAGAAATTGAGGTGCAGAGAGATTAAGTAACTTGCCCAAGTTCACACAGCTAGTAAGCAAAATGTCTGATTCCAAACACCATGTTCTTAGCCATTGTATTGATAATGACAAAAATAAACCAAATTTTTTTTTGTTTTTGAAATCAGTTAAGACAATATATTTGGGGGTAGGGGAATGGGCCTATCTGGTTAGAGGTAATAAGAAATGTATCATAAAATAAAGGTTTTGAAAGATAAACAGACTTTTGAAAGGTTATGAGAGAGTTAGAGAAGGAATTTTAAATAAATAAGAATAGAGATGAAAAAAAATTATGGAAGAACAGATGCCCCCACCCTCAACTTATCCCCCAAATTGCGAGGATATTCAGTTGCCAGTTATTTACCTTTCTAAACTTAATAAATGTCCTTTCTTCCGGGAAGCCTTCCTTGACCTCCTCACTATAGGATATTAATATAGCACCTTGTTATAAAAGTAAGCCATTATTTTAGTATAATCATTTATTTTTCTGTTTTCTCATTATATTGTAAATTCTTAGAGAATAGGGACTATGTATTTCTGAACCTTACAGAGCTTTGAACTGTCCCAAAGTATATGCTCAATAAGTAATTTTTTGATTATGAAAGAATTAATGTAGTGGACACAGAAAGATATTTAAAAGGTAATGGAGAGTGAGAACCTAAAAGTTCACTTTGTGAAATTCACTTTGTGAAAAGGTCTATAACACTAAGTAATGTCTAATAGAATTTTCTTGTAATGTTGGAAATGTTCCATAAATAACTGTGTTGTCAAATATGGCAGTAAAAAAATACATGTAGCTATTTAGCACATCTTGAAAGTAGCTAATGCAACTGAGGGACTGAGATTTCCACTTTATTAATTTTGATTTAAATAGCTACATATGGATAATGGCTGCCCTACTTGATATGACCAGTCTAGATTCATACTACCCTCACAGCAATGAGTACATAATGGCACTCATTCTTGATTTCTAATACCATTCCCAGCTGAAAGGAAACAGAGGTCTTTGGAGAAATGAATGAATCTCCAGATGTGGGGAAGAGAGGGCATAAGATGAGCTTGGAACATCTCAATGTTACCAGAAAGCAAGGAAGTGTTACAAAAAAAAAAAAAAAAAAAGATGGGAGGGGGGGGCGTGTCAAAAGAACTGAGAAGCTAGTTTGAAGATGCTACCATTGGCCAAATTTAGGGCTACTTTGAACATCCAAATAACTAAGGACAGTAACGAACTATTGAAAAAATATGAAACCATGCGTCCATACTGCTGACAGTCAAATTGATGGATAGATAAAAAGGAGAAAGGGAGAACTTTCTGACATAGTAGAATGCTGATTAATAAATATGGAATGAGCACAACTACAGAATTATTGCAGTGATCATTGTAGAGACTGACTGGGAAAGAATCATCAATAGATGATCAAGACTAACTTAGCTCATGAGAAGAAGGATACAGTTTCAGTATGCAGTATTTTGGCCAGGGATGCATGGCCTGAATTTAATTATAAGGAAATATCAGACAAAGCCAAAACCAGCAACAAGTTATTAAGAAATAGTGAAAAGTGGCCTGTATTCTTTAAAAATAAAAAGTCAATATCATGAAAGTCAAGAATGACCGAGAAAGACTGAAAGAGACTTTAAAAAGATACATGACAATTAAATGAATATTTGATCCAGATCAGAATTCTTTTGCAGGGAGAGGTGATTCTTGGGACAATTGAGAAAACTATGCCTTTGGTGGTAGATTATATAAAAGTATTGTTGAATTTCTTTTTTTTTTTTTAAAGATTTTATTTATTCATTAGTTAGAGAGAGAGCGAGCACAGGCAGACAGAGAAGCAGGCAGAGGCAGAGGGAGAAGCAGGCTCCCTGCCAAGCAAGGAGCCGGATGTGGGACTCGATCCCAGGACGCTGGGATCATGACCTGAGCCGAAGGCAGCCGCTTAACCAACTGAGCCACCCAGGCGTCCCTATTGTTGAATTTCTTAAATGTGATAACTCTTTTGCCATTATGTAAGAAAATATCCTTATTTTAGGATGTATACATTGAAACATTACAAGGTAAAGTGGCTAAGGCATCCATTTTATTTATTTATTTTTAAAGATTTATTATTTTAGAGGAAGAAGGAGAGTACAGGGGTGCGGAGGAATAGAAGGAGAGAGAGAAAGAGTCTTAAGCAGACTGCAGGCTGAATGCAGAGCCTGGCACAGGGCTTGATCTCACGACCCTGAGATCACAACCTGAGCTGAAACCAAGAGTCAGATGCTTAAGTGACTGTGCCATCCAAGTGCCTCTAAGGCATCCATTTTTTTTTTTAATTTTTATTTATTTGTCAGAAAGTGAGTGAGTGAGAGCAAGCACAGGCAGACAGAGAGGCAGGCAGAGGCAGAGGGAGAAGCAGGCTCCCTGCTGAGCAAGGACCCCAATGTGGGACTCGATCCCAGGACGCTGGGATCATGACCTGAGCCAAAGGCAGCTGCTTAACTAACTGAGCCACCCAGGTGTCCCTAAGGCATCCATTTTATGTAATAAATTAACTCCTATGCATGTAGCATGGTACTAGTTATGTAGCATTCTTGGTAGAATTGAGAATATAATAATTTATTTTCTATAACACTTAAGTCTCTAGCAGAGTACCGGCTGAGAAAAGCTTCCATAGAGGCAATGGAGAAGTTGGAGTTATGCTACAATGTAGCATCTAGTAATTAGCTAATCTTCACTCTCATTGCAGTAAGTGTATGTGTGAATTGCAGGGAAAGAATCATCATACTGGTAAAGAATTTAGCAAGACTTCTGGTTTCAGCTCCAACACATAAGTCTTGCTAAATTCTTGCCTGGAAGTCATCACTTCTAGCCTTACAATAAGAAAAAGTGAACAAACTGAAAATCAGTGCTTTTCATGGACCCATCAAAGAAATGAAGCTACAGTACAAACTGCTACCCTGAATTATGGAGAGGAAAGTAACTCCAGAAAGCCACAGCCAAGATGTGCTTACCTGGAGCAGAAGCCACAGCAACCATACATTAGTTGGTAGGAACATTTAACTGGTACTTTTGATGAATTACTGGAGGCTGAGTATGGATTAGACTAGCTTGAGAGTGAAAAACTCCTAGGGCCTGTAGTTTTAAAAGTCCCTCCACGCATTCATGGACTTTACCTCTAAGTAAAACCATTAGGTTCTCACAGTGAAGATCCTCAGTGGCTGTGACGTGGAAGGGGAAGGGATAACTTTTATAAAATGAGGCCAGAAATTGCATACAGCTTTTTCTTCCAGGGAAGAGACTTTGGTAAAGTTACAGCTTACCTGGGAGAAAAGCATTTTTTCTATGGCTGTCCTCTAGCTTTTGTGTCTCACCTAATAGGCAGTGCGGTGGAAAGTAAGAAACATTTGTTAAAGTCACAGACCCACTAAAAGACTAAAATTTAATCATAAGATTATAGTAGGTTATGCTACTGTAGGAGGTATGCTTCCCCTCCTTTCCTCCCTCCCTTCCTTTCTTCTGTTACTTTCCTTCCTTCCTCCCTCCCTCCCTCCCTTCCTCCCTTCCTTTCTTCCTTCCTTCCTTCCTTCCTTCCTTTCTTCCTTCCTTCCTTCCTTCCTCCCCTTCCGCTTCCCCTTCCTCTTCCTCTTCCCCTTCCCCTTCCTCTTGACTTTCTCTTTCTCTTTCATAGGCTCCATGCCACATGTGGAGCATGAACTCATGACCCTGAGATCAAGAGTCACAGTCACTGCTGACTGTACCAACCAGGCATCCCTGGTATGGTTCCTTTCCCCTCACTTTACCACCACACCAACAAGATTCTTGTCCTGCAACAGTAGGTTACAGCTGCAAAGCATAGACTGTCTCTGAGGAGGAGTAATTAAGGAAGTTAAAAGTCAACAGGGGAGATAAAAACAAAGACACTAGAGGAATTTTGAGTCCTCTGGCATTTACAATTATAGCAGGTATTATACATAGCCCATTCTTAGCCAGATTAACATAGTGCCTCACAATAAAATTCTGTTTACCTCAGGGTGCCTGGCTGTCTCAGTCAGTGGAACATGTGACTCTTGGTCTCCAGTTGTGAGTTCAAGTTTCACATTTGGTGTAGAGATTAATTTTTTTAAAAATTCTGTTTACCTCGGATCCTGTTACCAGATACATCACATAAAGCTTTAACAAAAAATTACAAAGTATGCTAGGAACTCTGAAGAGACAAGGAAACTATCGGAACCAGGCTTAAATAGGACAAAGATGTTGAAATTCTCTTAAAAAACTATGATTAATACGTTGAAGTTTTTAATGGATTAAGTAGAAAACATGTATATGTACTACAAGCAAAGAGATGTAAACTTTTTAAAAATTCAGTTAACAGATAATGTTTATTACTTTCAGATGTGGAGGTCACTGATTTATCAGTCTTATATAATACCCAGTGCTCATTACATCACGTGCCCTCCATAAAATCCATCACCCAGTTATCCCATCCCCCCACCTCTCTCCCCTCCAGTAACTATCAGTTTGTTTCCTGTAATTAAGAGACTTTTATGGTTTGTCTCTGTCTCTGATTTCATCAGTACTTTTTACTGCTGGATCCTATTGGTTAGTATCTTGGTGAGAATTTTTGTATCCACATTCATCAGGAATATGGTCTGTAATTCTTTTTGTCATGGTCTTTGTCTGATTTGGGGATCAAGATAAAGCTGGCCTCATAGAAGGAGTTGGAAGTTTTCCTTTTATTTCTGTTTTTTGACAGAGCTTCAGAAGAATAGGTATTAATTCTTCTTTAAATGTTTGGTAGAATTCCCCTGGGAAGTCCTCCCATCCGGACTCTTGTTTGTTGGGAGTTTTTTTTTTGATTACTGCTTCAGTTTCCTTGCTGGTTATGGATCTGTTCAGGTTTCCTATTTCTTTCTATCTTAGTTTTGGTAGTTTATAGGTCTCTAGGAATGTATCCGTTTCTTCCAGATTGCCTAATTTGTTGGCATATAGTTGCTTATAATATATTCTTATCATTGTTTGTATCTCTTTGATGTTGGTGGTGATTTCTCCTCTTTCAAATATGTGATTTTATTTATTTGGGTCCTTCTTTCTTTTTGGTAAGTCTGCTCAGGGATTTATCAATCTTATTAATTCTTTCAAAGAACAAGTTCACAGTTTGATTGATCTGTTCTACTATTCTTTTGGTTTCTATTTCATTGATTTCTGCTCTAATTTTTATTAATTCTCTTCTCCTGCTGGGTTTAGGCTTTCTTTGCTGTTCTTTCTCCAGCTCCTTTATGTATAAGGTTAGGTTTTGTATTTAAGACATTTCTTGTTTCTTGAGAAACACTTGTATTGTATACATTTCCCTCTTAGGACCACATTTATTGCATCCTAAAGGTTTTGAAAAGTTGTGTTTTTATTTTCATTTGTTTCCATGATTTTTAAAAAATTCTTTAATTTCCTGGATGACCCATTCATTCTTTAGGAGGATGCTCTTTAACCTCCATGTATTTGAATTCCTTCCAACTTTCTTCTTGTGATTGAGTTCCAGTTTCAAAGCATTGATGTCTGAAAATATGCAGGGAATGATCCCAGTATTTTGAGACCTGATTTGTGGCCCAGTGTGTGATCTATTCTGGAGAATGTTCCATGTGCACTCAAAAAAATGTGTATTCTGTTGTTATGGGGTGGAGTGCTCTGACTGTATCTGTGAAGTACATCTGGTCCATTGTGTCATTTATAGCCCTTGTTTCCTTTTTGATCTTCTGCTTAGATGATCTGTTCATTGCAGTGAGAAGGGTGTTAAAGTCCCCTACTATAATTCTATTATTAACAACATGTTTCTTTAGTTTTGTTATTATTTGGCTTATATAATTGTCTGCTCCCATGTTAGGGACATAAATATATACAATTATTAGATCTTGCTGGATAGACCTTCTAATTATGATATAGTAATCTACATCTCTTATTACAGTCTTTGATTTAAAAATCTAATTTGTTTGATATAAGGATTGTCATCCCAGCTTTCTTTTGAGGTCCATTAGCATGATAAATTGTTTTCCACCCCTTCACTTTCAATTTGGAGATGTCTTTAGGTCTAAAATGAGTCTTTTATAGACAGTATATTGATGTTTCTTGCTTGTTTTTATCCATTCTGATACCCTGTATCTTTTGACTGGGGCATTTAGCCCATTTACATTCAGAGTAACTTTGAAAGATATCAATTTAGTGCCACTATATTACCTATAAAGTCACTGTTTCTGTACATTGTCTCTGTTCCTTTCTGGTGTGTGACTTTTGGGCTCTCTCTTTGCTTAATGGATCCTCTTTAATATTTCCTGCATGACTGGTTTAGTGATCATATATTCTTTTAATTTCTGTTTGTCCTGAATGGTTTTATCTCTCCTCCTATTTTGAATGACATCCTTGATGGATAAAATATTCTTGGCTGCATATTTTTCTTACTTAACACCCTGAATATATTATGCAGTCTTTTCTGGCCTGCCAGATTTCTGTAGATAGGTCGTCTGCCAGTGTAATGTTTCTACCCTTGTAGGTTATGGACCTCTTGTTCTGAGCTGCTTTCAGGATTTTCTTAGTCTCTGAGATTTGCAATTTTCACTGAAGTGGTGTTGAGTTGTTGACCTATTTTTAGTGATTTGAGGGGGATTCTTTCAAAATCCTCCTAGACTTGAATATCTGTTTCCTTCCCCAGTTTATGGAAGGTCTCTGCTCTAATTTGCTCCAATATACCTTCTGCCCCTCTCTCTTTCCTCTTCTTCTAGGATCCCAATTATTCTAATATTATTTTGCTTTATAGAATCAATTTATTCTCACTTCATGATTCAGTAGTTGTTTATCTCTCTTTTTCTGAGTTTCTTTATTTTCCATCATTTTGTCTTCTGTATTGCTAATTCTCTCTTCTGCCTTACTTATCCTAGCTCTTAGAGCCTCCATTTTTTATTGCATCTCATTAATAGCCTTTTTTTATTTTGACTTGATTAGATTTTAGTTCTTTTATTTCTCCAGAATGGGATTCTCTCGTGTTCTCTATGCTTTTTTTAAGCCCACCTAGTATCTTTATAATTGTTATTGTGAATTCTAGTTCCTACATTTTACTAATGTCCATACTGATTAGGTCCCTGGAAGTCAGTACTGCTTATTTTTCTCTTTTTTGAAATGAAGTTTTCTGTCTTGTTGTTCTGTCTAGAGAAGAATAGATGAATGAGAGGAGAAAAGATTAAAATGGCAACTATGACTCCATAGAAATAGACAGTAAACAAATTAGAAGAGACTTGAAACCAGAAAAAAAAAAAAGAATATAATCAGGTGAATAGAACAGAGCAATACACGAGATTTGGGGTGTATTTTGGTCTATTAGAAGAAACTGCATTCCAAAATTATTAAGACAGAAAATATTATGTATATACAAAAGTAAAAGTAAATACAATGATAGGATAGAATGTAGGTGTAACAATGAAAATTAAAAAGACTTTAAAAGGTTGACTAAACTGCTCGAAGAAGGAAAGAGAAAAAAATTAAAGTTGAAAGACTAAGGACTCATGGGGGAAATAACATGAATTCTATATACTATTTTCTTTTAGTGCTGGAGTTTTGCAGTTCTGTGTGATCAGTAAATTCGGTCTTAGCTGGATGTTCTTGCTGATCACTTGGAGGGAGGAGCCTGTTGTGTTGATCCTCAGGTGTCTTTTTCCGAGGTTGAATTGCCCTGCGTATGCCAGGGGTCCAGGTTAAGTAATCTGCTCCAGATTGCTCTATGTGGCTTTTGTTCCCTGAAGGCTTTCTGCACTGTTTTAGAGGATGAGAATGAAAATGGCGGCCTCCCAGTCTCCAGCCCAGGCCCTGAAAGCTCAGGGCCCCACTTCTCAGTATACCCTCAGGGAAAAGCATTGAGTCACTCCTGTCTCCCTGCTCTTTGTCCACCCTCCATGGTCACAGAGCCTATGACCATGCATTTCTCTCTCAGGCCTGCAATCCCATTTTGAATTCTCCAAAACCTGAAGTCTCCTGCGGCTTTCATTGGCATACTCCTCCCTGGGATGGTTGGGGGAGGGTGTCTTCACTGTGGTTCTGCTGCTTGCTGGGCCCCTGCTCAGAGAGCAGTTGCTGGACCATGCTGTGGTTCGCAGTATATGGCATCCCCAAGATGAGAGCCCACTCTTGGGCTCACTGATTGAAACCAGCTTCCCTGTTTTGATGACTGAGAGCTCTGCCACTCTCAAGCAACCCCGGTCTTCCTGTTACCCTGAGAATGCTGCGATACACGTCCTACCGAGGATTGAACCCTGCTTTGCCACCTGAGCACCTTTCAGGCAGGGATGTCCCTCACCAGAGGAGACTTCTGAAAGTTCGGATTTTTTACTCTGCTGCTCTATCACTTTCCAGCAGTTGGCTTACAGAGGCTCCCTTCTTGTGTGATTTATCTTTTGATCTATTGCCTCGGATTTATTTCTCTGCACCTCCTACCTTGCAGAAAGTGGTCTCTATTTGTAGTTGTAGCTGTTCTTTTCTTAGATTTGTGGTTGAGTTTGCAGGTGTTCAGAATGTTTTAATAGATATCTAGCTGAATTCCTGGGACCAGACAAAAGGTCTCCTACTCCTCTGCCATCTTGGACCTCTCAAGAGATGTAAACTTTTAAGAATCAAAAGTAAATGCTAGAAATCAAAAACACTGTAATCTAAATGAAGTGTACCTTTCATAACCTCATCTGTAGACTAGATATGACTGGGGAATGAATCAACAAGCTTGGGTAAGGCAAATAGAAACTTCACAAACTGAAATCCAAAGAGAAAAATGAGTGAAAAAACAATGAATCTAAGAATTTGAGGGTATTTTCAGAAGGTCTCTCATGTGTAACTGGAATACCAGGAAGAGTAGAAGAATGTAGCAGAAAAAATATTTGAAGTAATAATACATTAGAATTTTCTAAAGCACTAAACCGCACATACTGCACATTCAGAACACTCAGGAAAAAGAACATCAAGCAGGATAAATGCCAAAAACAACAACAACAACAAAAAAACAAACCAACAAAAAGTGAAATACCTATGCATAACAAATTCAAACTACAAAAAACCAAAGACAGAAAATCTTGAAGAAAGGCAGAGGAAAAAAAAAAAATCTTATCTGTAGAGGAATAAGTATATGAATCACAGCTGAGTTCTCATCAGAAACCATGTAAGCAAAAAGAGAATAGAATGAAATATTCAGTGGGGGAAAAAAAATGTAATGGGCATAATTCTGTCTCTCCCACAAAAGATATCTCCATGCCCTAACTCCTGCTATTATGAATGTGACTGTTACAGATTGAATCATGTCCATCAGAATTCCTATGTTGAACTAACATAACCCCTACTATGTGCTAACCCCTAGTGTTTCAGAATGTGAGCTTATTTGTAAATAGGGTTGTTGCAGATGTTATTAGTTAAGATGAGGAGATTAGGATGAGCCCTAATCCAGTATGACTGATATCCTTATAAAAAGGAAAAGTCAGGGGGCGCCTGGGTGGCTCACTGGGTTAAAGCCTCTTCTTCGGCTCAGGTCATGATCTCAGGATCCTGGGATCGAGCCCCGCATCGGGCTCTCTGCTCAGTAGGGAGCCTCCTTCCCTTCCTCTCTCTCTGTCTGCCTCTCTGCCTCCCTGTGATCTCTGTCTGTGAAATAAATAAATAAAATCTTTAAAAAAAATTTTTTAAAAAGAAACGTCAGAAGTAGATGCATGTACACAGTGTGAACATCATGTGAAAGTGAAGATTGAGATCAGAATTACTCTTCAGTTAACCAAAGAATGTCAAAGATTGGCAGCAAAAAAAAAAAAAACAGCAGCTAAGGAGAGGTGTAGAACAGATTCTTCCTGTTAGTCCTCAGAAGAAACCAGATCTGACTTCTGGCCTCTAGGAATATGAAAAGTAAGTCTGTTGTTTAAACCACTTGGTTGTGGTACTTTGTGATGGCACACCTAGCAAACTAATACATTGACCTTATTTGGAAATAAGGTCATTTAGGTGTAGTTGAGTTAAAGATCTGGAGAGAAGATAATTTTGGATTTAAGATAAGCCTGTGAGCCTATGAAGGAAATAGAGAAATTAGAAACATGGAGACACAGAGAAGAAGGCTATGTGGGGATGGAGGCAGAGATTGGAATTATGTTAAAACAGCCATGGAACACCAGGAGCCACCAGAAGCTGAAAGAGTCAAGGAACAATTCTGCCATAGAGCCTTTACAGGAAGCTCAGCCCTGCCAACATCTCAGTTTTGGACATCTGGCCTCCAAAACAATGAGAAATAAACTTTTGTGGTTTGAGCCACCCAGTTTGTGACAATTTTTTATGACATCCCTAGGAAACTAATAACAGAGTTTGTTACCAGGAGTTGGGATCCTGCTGTAATAAATGATAAAACTGTGAACATGATTTTGGAATTATGTAATGGGAAGAGGCTGAAAGAATTTTGAGGTGAGCCTAGATTCTGTTGGGAGTTCAGAGAGAAGTGAAGAGGATGGAAGGCAAAGGTGCTGTCATCTTAGAGAATACATGCATTGTCATGAACAGAATGTTACTAGAAATGTGAGCATTAAAGGTACCTTTGATAAGATTTTAGAAGGAAATATTAGAAATTGGAAGAAAGATGATCCTTTTTATAAGATTCTAGAAAACTTGTCTGAAAGTATTCTACTATTGAATGGAAAATAAAACTTGTAAACATTGAACTTGTAGATATTTAGCTGAGGAAATTATCAAGCAAGGTTTGGAATTTATAGTATAGTTTCTCTTTGTTCTTTATAGTAAAATATTAGAGGAAATAGGTAATTTGGGGAAGTACTTGTTAACTGAAAAGGAAACAGAACTTGATAATTTGGAAAATTTTCATCCTCTTGCCAAAACCAAACAAAAATCATATAGCATACTCTAGGGAGAATCCAAGGGTTTAGCTAGACAAGCTTTTGCCAGAGAGGTTAGGCATGTGATGCAGAGATCCAATCAACCATCTTAGTGGAAGTCAAAAAATAATGGGGTTATCCATTATTATTATTCCGTGGGGGGAACCCTCTTGTCTAATGACAGGGATCCTCTTGATACATAGCGGAGACCCACAAGGCTTTTGAGAATTTTATATTGACAGAAATAGACTAAAAGGGGCAGAGACTGGATGAAATGAAAGTTGTTAGATACCCAAAAGTTTACAGGCAGGAAATGGACTGAGAGAGTTAACTACTCAGCTTCAAACACATACTGACATTCACAAAAATAGAAGGTGAATCATAGACCTGAATATGAAAGGGAAACAATAAACCTAGAAGAAAACATAGGAGAATACCTTCATATTTTGGGGGTAGTCATATATCTTTTTTTAAAGATTCTATTTAGTTAGAGCATGGTGGAGGGGCAAAGGGAGAGGGATAATCTCAAGCAGACTCCCCACTGAGTACTGAGCCTGATGCAGGCAGGGCTTGATCCCATGAATCTGAGATTATGACCTCAGCCAAATTCTAGAGTTAATCGCTTAACTGACTAAGCCACCCAAGTGCCCTGCGATAGTCATTCTTAAAAAATATATAAACAACACTTAAAGAAATAATTATTAACTTGGGCTTTGTTAAAATTATCAACTTATTTATATTAAAGGCAGCATTAATAAAGTAAAAATATACACTGGAGAAAGATAGTTGCAGTGGATACATCAAAGATTTTGTTTCTTGAATATATACATATACATTTTAAATGGCTAAAAAACAAGAAAAAGACAAATAGCCCAATTAAAAATTGTTATATACTTTAAAATAATTCAAATAATAAATTCTATGTGTATTTTACCACAAGAACTTCTTCTAAATAAAAAAAAAAAATGGGCATAAAGTTTTAACAAATCTTTCATAAAAGAAGATAATATGGCCAATAAGCCTATGAAAATGCTTAAAATCATTACTCATCAAGGAAATGCAATTAAAATTACAAGATAACACAATATGCATCTACTCTTCTAACTTAGAAATTCCATTTTTAGGAACTTTCCCAGAACTGAATACATATGTACACAAAAAGACTTGTATAAGAATGGTCATAAGAGGTTCTTTACTCATTATAGCCCCAAATAGAAAGCAATCTAACTGTCCATCACCTGGGGCACCTGGGTGGCTCAGTTGGTGAAAACATCTGCCTTCAGCTCAGGTCGTGATCCCAGGGTCCTAGGATCAAGTCTGCTTCACCCTCTCCCTTAGCCCCTCCCTGTTTGTGCTCTCTCTCTCTCTCTCACTCAAATAAAATCTTAAAAAATGTCCCATCAGCAGGAAAATTATGGTATATATACATATAGCAATAAAAAGGATGGACTGATACAAAAATATAGATATATTTCCTAGACAATATGTTGAGTGAAAGGAAAGAGTACATAGTATGATAAATAAAGACAAAACTTACTGGTATTTATACAAATGAGGATTTGTGGTATCTTTAGTTGGGGGGTGCTGTTGATCAGCAAAGGATGTAACCAAGGTTTCTAGGTTGTTGGAACTGCTTCCTATCTCAGTCGAGGTGGTGATGGTGGTGGTTACCAGGTATATACATATGTAAAAATTCATCATGTTATATATTTTCTTCACCATAGAAGTAGTCAAGTGGCCCATGCTACACATGAGTTACTACTCAGAGTTACCCCATTCTTTTTCATCTACTGTTGTATAATAAACCATCCCAAATTTTAGTTGTTGAAAACAATTATCTTTCATGTCAGTTGCCTGAGTGGTTCTTCTTTCAGTTTTACCTAAGATCTCATACAGTTGCAATAAGATGGTGTCTGGGGTTGGAGTCATTTGGAGGCTTGAATGGGCTAGTGACCTTGACTTCTTTTTCTCTTTATGTAGTCTCAGGCCTTTTCATGTGGTCTTTTCACATGGTTTCTTTAGCAGGGTAATCTTACATTGTGACCCAGGCGCTCAAAAATGCAAATATGAAAGCTGCCAGTTCTTAAGACTTAGGCCTTAAACTAGTATAAAATTTTCTGTTCAATTTATTGGATAGAGCAAATCAGTATGGGATTTAATATGGAAGCAACTATTCAAGGGCAAGAATATTGGGAGGGAGACGTGGTTCATTGGAAGCCATCACTGGAGGTTTACTACCACAATCCGTTCTCTGGTTCCCATTTATTGACCTCTCATATGTTAAAAATACTTAATCGCTTCCCTGAAGTCCCTTGTGTCTCATCCCATTACTTCATTAAGCTCAGGCTTAACGTCTTGAATTTTATCATATTAAATCATGCCCAGGTATCTGAAAAAATACTTTTTTTGTTTTTTTAGTTAAAAATTTTTGAAAAAGGGACGCCTGGGTGGCTCAGTTGGTTAAGCAGCTGCCTTCGGCTCAGGTCATGATCCCAGCGTCTTGGGATCGAGTCCCGCATCGGGCTCCTTGCTCGGCAGGGGGCCTGCTTCTCCCTCTGCCTCTGCCTGCCACTCTGTCTGCCTGTGCTCACTCTCTCTGAAAAATAAATAAATAAAATCTTTAAAAAAAAAATTTTTTTTTTTAAAAGTAAACTCTACCCTAATGTTGGGCTTGAACTCATGATCCCAAGATCAAGAGTCACATTCCCTACTGACTGAGCTTGCCAGGCACCCCTGAAATGAGAATTTTAAGGTATAGGTCCCTCACATTTGGCTCCTTGGGTGTAGATCCTCAAATATAGTTCCTCTGGATTGAAAGACTGATTTGTAAACTAATGTAATTAAATTACTTCCTTTACATGTACCCGACATAACATAGTGAGATAGGGATAATCAGAATAGACACTGCTCAGATGGGAAAATGGGAGTAATATAGCAGTTCTGAAATATATAGGCCCATGTTACAGATTTGTTGATGTGGGTCTGTTTCTCTGGAAATGGTTTTCGTAGCTGTTATGTCTGCTCTCTTAGCTCTTGGTTACATTTTGTCATCTTTTCTTTTCCATTTAAAAAATCCCCTTTTTGCATGTTTTCGTTTTCTCAGCATACTTCCTGACTGAAAAAGGCTGAAGGCCCAAAGTCGTTTTGATTTTGAACTATTTTAGTCCAAATTCAAGTTGTTAAAACTTTATAGACTTCTTATGTATCACATTAAAATAAACTCTACTGAACAGAAGTCCTGTCTGCAAATCTCTTCAAGACAGATTCTTCTTAATTTTGGACTTTGTGTGGAAGGTGCAGTGAGACAGTATGCTTGATACTTTCGTCTAGCAGAGAAGATCATTGAAAGTCTCCTTTAAGATTCTTAGAAACTGCAGAGCACCTCGCTGGCTCTGTTGGTAGAGCATGTGACTCGATCTCCGATTGTAAGTTTGAGTTGGGTGTAAAGATTACTTAAAAAAAAACCTTAAAAATTCTTTGATAGAATTCTGGACTGAAGCCAGGATTTATCAACCTGCCTCAAACCTTTCTAAGGTTTTAAAAAAGGGTCTTGCAGTCCTACCTGAGAGATCTTGATTGTGAAGCCAGTTTTGCTGGCCAATTCCCTTGTTTTGGTCTGTGTGTTGATATCATTTCTTACTGTGTGAACCTTTTGCTCTCTGGAGTGGCCAGAAATGGGAAACAGTCTTAATTTTTGAACCAGCAAGTCTTGGTTCTGTATTTCCCTTAAGTTCTTTTTGAAAACGTAATGGCTACATTTTGATCACATCCTATTCCATCCATAATTTATCATAGACAATTAAATGAAGCTAGTTGGTACTTTGAGCATACTCTGCCTAAAAACTTCCTTAGCCAGTTCTATGAATTCATTATGAACCCTTATTATACTCCATATTTCCACAGGCAACTCTTAAAATACTTGTTCTGCCAGAGCAATAAAGATGAGAGAAAGAAAGATACAAGGATTGGAATGATTATTTAAGATTCTTGTTTGTAGAGGCTATGATCCCTTTGCTGGGCAAAATTAATAAAAAGCATGAGTATGTATTTTTCTTGATTTTGTCCTTTTCACGATATCTATCTCTATGAGAATGTCAAATTATCATAGCTAAAATTTATTTTAAAAATTATGTGCAAGGCATTGTTTTAACTTATAAATGCTTTATTTGAAAAATAGCTTTATTTCTTATTTAATATACCCCATTTTATATGGGGAAACTGAAGTGTCACAAGGAATGAAAAGAAACATGTTTAGCACTATTTGAATAAATGGAAGTACAACTTTGTAGTTTTCTTTTAAATGTTAATTCTGAATCTTAATAACACTGTTTCTTCCATGGGTTTCAGCAAAGCTCCTCTTTCCTATGAAATCTTGGCCCACAGCAACAATTGTTAAAATCCATGTAATTTCTAAAGCTATTTTAATTTTTTTGACTTTCTTATTCTTCTAGCTGGATCACATATTTTGCTGTCTAATCTTACTCGTTATTCTAACACTTTGGTTTATTCTTGGATAATCTATACCTTTTTATGCTTGATAGAAGATTGCTTCATCTACCGAAAGTATAGAAATATCTTCAGATTGAGGAAAATGCATTGGCAGGCATTAATAAGATATGAATATGTTTTCCAGAATGATACACTAGTATAAGTCTTAAAATGTATGTGGCCACAAGCTTACTTTAAAGTACAATTTCATTTTCAATTAAGAATTTAAAAAATGTTTATTTGTCCATAAATGTTTCTTCAACTCCTATTATTACTATTATTATTATTATTAACATATTGTGTATTTTTTACCCCAGGGGTACAGGTCTGTGAATCATCAGGCTTACACATTTCACAGCACTCACCATAGCACATACCCTCCCCAATGTCCATAACCCAGCCACCCTATCCCTGCCACCCCACCCCCCCAGCAGTCCTGTTTGCTTTATGAGATTAAGAGGCTCTTATGGTTTGTCTCCCTCCTGATTCAATCTTGTTTCATTTTTTCCTTCCCTACCCGCCACAGTGCCCCCATCCTGCCTCTCAAATTCCTCATATCAGAGAGATCATATGATAATTATCTTTCTCTGATTGACTTATTTCACTCAGCACAATGCCCTCTCCATCCATGTTTTTGCAAATGACAAGATTTCATTTCCTTTGATGCCTGCATAGTATTCCATTGTATCTATATACAACACATCTTCTTTTTCCAATTCACATGTTGATGGATATCTAGGTTCTTTCCATAGGCTATTGTGGACATTGCTGTTATAAACATTGGGGTACAGGTGCCCCTTTGGATCATTACATTTGTATCTTTAGGGTAAATACCCAGTAGTGCGATTGCAGGGTCATAGGATAGCTCTATTTTCAACTTTCTGAGGAACCTCCATACTGTTTTCCAAAGTGGCTTCACCAGCCTGCATTCCCACCAACAGTGCAGGAGGGTTCCCCTTTTTCTGCATCCTCACCAATATCTGTCATTTCCTGACATGTTAATTTTAACCATACTGACTGGTGTGAGGTGGTATCTTATTGTGGTTTTGATTTGTATTTCCCTGATGCCAAGTGATGTGGAGCACTTTTTCATGTGTCTGTTGGCCATCTGGATGTCTTCTTTGCAGAAATGCCTGTTCATGTCTTCTGCCCATTTCTTGATTGGATTATTTGTTCTTTGGGTGTTGGGTTTGGTAAGTTCTTTACAGATTTGGATACTAGCCCTTTATCTGATATGTCATTTGCGAATATCTTCTTCCATTCTGTCATTTGTCTTTGGTTTTGTTGACTCTTTCCTTTGCTGTGCAAAAGCTTTTGATCTTGATGAAGTCCCAATAGTTCATTTTTGCCCTTGCTTCCCTTGCCTTTGGCAGTGTTTCTAGGAAAAAGTTGCTGCAGCTGAGGTCGAAGAGGTTGCTGCCTTGTTCTCCTCAAGGATTTTGAGGGATTCCTGTCTCACATTGAGGTCTTTTATCCATTTTGAGTCTATTTTTGTGTGTGGTGTAAGGAAATGGTCCAGTTTCATTCTTCTGCATGTGGCTGTCCAATTTTTCCAACACCATTTGTTGAAGAGACTGTCTTTT
This sequence comes from Taxidea taxus jeffersonii, assembly GCA_003697995.1. Classification (NCBI taxonomy): domain Eukaryota; kingdom Metazoa; phylum Chordata; class Mammalia; order Carnivora; family Mustelidae; genus Taxidea; species Taxidea taxus. The sequence continues at coordinate 23,183 of RCUC01154025.1, read as the reverse complement.
TTCCAGTGGACAGTCTATCCTGCTTTGTTGAAGATAGTTGACCATAGAGTTGAGGGTCTTTTTCTGGGCTCTCTATTCTGTTCCACTGATCTATGTGTCTGTTTTTATGCCAGTACCATACTGTCTTGATGATGACAGCTTTGTAATAGAGCTTGAAGCCTGGAATTATGATACCACCAACTTCGGCTTCCTTCTTCAACATTCCTCTGGCTATTCTGGGTCTTCTCTGGTTCCATATAAATTTTAGGATTATTTGTTCCATTTCTTTGAAAAAAAAATTGATGGTATTTTGATGGGGATTGCATTAAATGTGTAGATGGCTTTAGGTAGCATAGACATTTTCACAATATTTGTTCTTTCAATCCATGAGCATGGAACATTTTTCCATTTCTTGGTGTCTTCCTCAATTTCTTTCATGGGTACTTTATAGTTTTCTGAGGAGATTCTTTGACTCTTTGGTTAGGTTTATTCCTAGGTATCTTATGGTTTTGGGTGCAATTGTAAATGGGATGGACTCCTTAATTTCTCTTTCTTCTGTCTTGCTGTTGGTGTATAGAAATGCAGCTGATTTCTGAGCATTGATTTTATATCCTGACACTTCACTGAATTGCTGTATGAGTTCTAGCAGTTTTGGAGTAGAGTCTTTTGGGTTTTCTACATAAAGTATCATATCATCTGCAAAAAGTGAGAGTTTGACTTCTTCTTTGACGATTCGGATGTCTTTTATTTCTTTTTGTTGTCTGATTGCCAAGGCGAGGACTTCTAGTACTATGTTGAATACCAGTGGTGATAGTGGACATCCCTGCTGTGTTCCTGACCTTGGGGAAAAGCGCTCAGATTTTCCCCATTGAGAGTGATATTCACTGTGGGTTTTTCATAAATGGCTTTGTTGATATTAAGGTATGTACCCTCTGTCCCTACACTTTGAAGAGTTTTGATCAAGAAAGGATGCTTTGTCAAATGCTTTTTCAGCATCTATTGAGAGGATCATATGATTCTTATTCTTTCTTTTATTAATGTATTGTATGACATTGATTTGCGGATGTTGAACCAACCTGGCAGCCCAGGAATAAATGCCACTTGGTCGTGGTGAATAATCCTTTTAATGTACTGTTGGATCCTATTGGCTAGTATTTTGGTGAGAGTTTTTGCATCAGTGTTCATCAAGGATATTGGTGTATAATTCTCCTTTTTGATGGGGTCTTTATCTGGTTTTGTGATCAAGGTAATGTTGGCCTCATAAAATGAGCTTGGAAGTTTTCCTTCCATTTCTATTTTTTGGAAATAGTTTTAGGAGAATAGGTATTAATTCTTCTTTAAGTGTTTGGTAGAATTCCCCTGGGAAGCCCTCTGGCCCTGGGGTCTTGTTTTTTGGGAGATTTTTGATGACTACTTCAATCTCCCTACTGGTTATGGGTCTCTTCAGGTTTTCTATTTCTTCCTGACTCAGTTGTGGTAGTTTGTATGTCTCTAGGAATGCATTCATTTCTTCCAGATTATCAAATTTACTGGTGTTATAGTTGCTCATAATATGTTCTTATAATTGCTTGTATTTCTTTGGTATTGGTTGTGATCTCTTGTCTTTCATTCATTATTTTATTAATTTAGGTCCTTTTTCTTTTCTTTTTTTGATAAGCCTGGTCAGGGATTTATCAATCTTATTAACTCTTTCAAAACAAACTCCTAGTTTCATTGATTTGTTCTACTGTGCAAAAGAAACCAAAGGTAGAAACCAAGAGGTTTCTATTTCATTGATTTCTGTTCTAATCTTTATTATGCCTCTTCTCCTGCTGGGTTTAGGCTTTCTTTGTTGTTCTTTCTCCAGATCCTCTAGGTGGAGGGTTAGGTTGTGTACTTGAGACCTTTCTTGTTTCTTGAGAAAGGCTTATATTGCTATATACTTTCCTCTTGGGACCGACCGCCTTTGCTGTGTCCCAAAGATTTTGAACAGTAGTTATCATTTTCATTTGTGTCCATGAATTTTTTAGATTCTTTTAAATTTCCCTGTTGATTGTTCCCATGTATTTGAGTTCTTTCCAACTTTTGATTGAGTTCTAGTTTCTAAGCATTATGGTCTGAAACTATGCAGGGAATGAGCCCAATCTTTGGTACTGGTGGAGACCTGATTTGTGACCCAGGATGTGATCTTCTGGACAGTGTTCCATGTGTACTAGAGAAGATTGTGTATTCTCTTGCTTTGGGATGGAATGTTCTGAATATATCTGTCATGTCCATCTGGTCCAGTGTGTCATCAAAAGCCTTGTTGATCTTTTTTTTTTAAGATTTTATTTACTTATTTGACAGACAGAGATCACAAGTAGGTAGAGAGGCAGGCAGAGAGTGAGGAGGAAACAGGCTCCCTGCTAAGCAGAGAGCTTGATGTAGGGCTCAATCCTAGGACCTTGGGATCATGACCTGAGCCGAAGGCAGAGGCTTTAACCCACTGAGCCACCCAGGTGTCCCATCTTCTTGATCTTTTGCTTAGATGATCTGTCCAATTAAGTGAGGGAATGTTAAAGTCCGCTGCTATTATTGTCAATGTATTTCTTTGATGTTGTTATTAATTGGTTTATATAGTTGGCTGCTCCCATGTTAGGGGCATAGATATGTAAAATTGTTAGATCTTCTTGTTGGCAGACCCTTTAAGTATGATATATTGTCCTTCCTCAATTCTTATTATAGTCTTTGGCTTAACATCTAATTTACCTGATACAAGGATTGCCACCCCAGCATTCTTTTGGTGTCCATTAGCATGATAAATTGTTTTCCACCTCATCACTTTAAATATGGAGTTGTCTTTGGTTCTAAAATGAGACCCAGCATATTGATGGGTCTTGTTTTTTTATCCATTCTGATACCCTGTGTCTTTTGATTGAGGCATTTAGCCCATATACATTCAGGGTAACTATTGAAAGTTATGAATTTATTGCCATTGTATTGCCTGTAAGGTGACTGTTACTTTAAGCTCTCTCTTTCCTTAGAAGACCCCTTTCCATATTTCTTGTAGGGCTGGTTTGGTGTTTGCAAATTCTTTTAATTTTAGTTTATACTGGAAGCGTTTTATTTCTCCTTCTATTTTCAATGAGCTGGATATAGTAGTCTCAGCTGCATATTTTTTCTTCTGCATATATCATGCCAGTGCTTTCTGGCCTGCCAGGTCTCTGTGGATAAGTCTTCTGCCAGTCTAATATTTCTACCATTGTATGTTATAGACCTCTTGTCCCAAGCTGCTTTCAGGATTTTCTCTTTGTCATTAAGACCTGTATGTTTTACTGTTAGGTGATATAGTGTTGACCTATCTTTATTGATTTTGAGGGGGGTTCTCTGAGTCTCTTGGATTTTGATACTTGTTCCCTGTACCATATTAGGGAAATTCTCTAATTTCCTTCAATATACCTTCTGCCCTCTTTCTCTTTCTTCTTTTTCTGGGATCCCAATTATTCTAATATTGTTTCGTCTGATGGTATCACTTATCTCTCAAATTCCCCCTCATGGGCCAGTAGTTTATCTCTCTTTTGCTCAGCTTCTTTATTCTCTGTCATTTGGTCTTCTGTATCACAAATTTTCTCTTCTGCCTCATTTGTCCTAGTAGTAAGAGCCATCATTTTTTATTGCATCTCATTAATAGCTTTTTTAATTTCCACTTGGTTATATTTTTGTTCTTTTATTTCTCCAGAAAGGGATTCTCTAATATCTCCTGTGCTTTTTTCAAGCCCAGCTATCACCTTGATAATCATCATTCTGAACTCTAGTTCTGACATATTACTAATGTCCGTATTGATTAGGTCTCTAGACATCGTTACTGCCTCTTGTTCTTTTTTTTTTTTTTTTTTTTTTTTTGTGGTGAATTTTTCTGCCTTGTCATTTTATCCAGGTAAGAATAGATGAATGAGAGAACAAAATACCAAAAGGGTGCAAAGACCCCCCCCAGAAAAATATAGTTAGCAAATCAGAAAAGACCCAAAAGGGGGAGATTATAAATATAGGTAGACAGATAGATATCTTAGATTGGTGAATAGAACAGAGCCACCCACTTGATTTTGTATTTATTCTGGTCTCTTAGAGGAAACTACCTCCCACAATTTTAAAGAGAGAAAAACACATATATATACAAAAAGTAAGGGTAAATGTGATGAAGGGATGGAATATGACTGTAATGATGAAAATTTAAAAAGATTCCAGAAAAGGAATTGGTAAGATATGTTGTTGGGGAAAAAAAAAAAAGGAAGAAGAAAGAATGTGATCAGGCTGGAGACTAGAACAAAGCCATGTGCTAGATTTAAGGTATATTTTGATCTATTAGAAGAAATTGTATCCTACAATTTTAAAGAAAAGAAAACCCTATATATATATATACAAAAATAAGGTTAAATACAATGAAGCAATAAAATAATGAAAATTTAAAAGATTTTTTTAAAATGTACTGATAAGGTACAATAGTTAAGAAAACCTTAAAAGAAGAAAGAAGAAAAATTTTAAAAACTAGAATAACAAAAAGAATTTAAAAAGTTTAACTTTGAAAGACTGTAGGATCATGGGAAAAAAGCCATGAATTTTTTTGTTGCTTACTACTAGCTCTGGCCTTCCGCAGTTCTCATTGTTCGGTAAACTTGGTCTTGGCTGGATGTTTTTGCTGATCTTCTGGGGGTGGGGCCTGTTGCAGTGATTCTCAAATGGCTTTTGCTGAAGAGGAATTGCATTGCCCTTGCCAGGAGCCAGGCTAAGTAATCTGCTTGGGTTCGATCTCGGTAGCTTTTATTCTCTGAATGCTCTCCGTACAGCTTTGGAGGACAGGAATGAAAAGGGCAGCCTCCCAATTTCTGGCCCAGTGGGAGCCAAGAGATCGGGGCCACACTCCTCAGTGCACCCTCAGAAAAGTAATCAATCCCTCCTGTCTCCCTGGTCTCTGTCCACACACTCTGCTCACCTGGCCTGTGACTGAGCGTTTCTGTTTATGGCACACGGCCCCATTTGGAGTCTCCAAACCCAGCAGATTCCTGCCATTCTCTCCCGTGCCACTCCTCCCGGTGGAGGGTGGAGGGGGTCTCCATGGATCTGTCGATTGAGGGGTCCCTGCTCAAAGAGTAGTGGTAGAGCTGTGCCACAGATCACAGTTTAAGGTAACCTCAAACTGAGAGTGCACTCCTCGGTTTTGTCTCTGTAGCTGGCTTCCCTGCTCCGATACCTGGCAACTCTGCCACACTCTGACACCCCCAGTCTTTCTGTGACCCCACAAGTCCTGAGACCACACTGTCCCTGAGAGGGCTTCTCCCCCACTTAGCCTCTGGAGCGACATCCCTCAGTGGAATAGACTTCTAAAAGTTCTGATTTTGTGCTCCACTGCTCCACTGCTTCCCAGAAACTAGCCCCTCCCCATGCGATCTATCTTTCCGTCACTTCGAATTCACTTCTCTTCATGTCCTGCCTCCCAGAAAGTGATCGATTTTCTTTTCCCAGAATTGCTGCCCTTTTTCTCTTCTATCTCCTGTTGAGTTTGTAGGTGTTCAGAATGGTTTGATAACTATCTAGCTGAACTCCTGGGACCTAATGATATTTCAGTCTCCTACTCCTCCACCATCTTGCTTTCTTTCCCGTCCTCAGGTCCTTTTTGGTAAGAGTATGCAACCTCGGCCCCCACCCTGTCAGTGTCTCAGCCTTAGGTTAACAGGAGCCACCCTGATTAACTCCCAGCAGAGGAGTTCTTTATCCCAATAGGATAGAAGGACAGAGACTTCTGGCACCCAAGATTAGAATTCTAGATACAGTTTTTTATAGAAACAGTTGTGGGAAATTTGACACAAAGAGTTTATATAGGATGCCAATCATAAATATAATTCTGTTCTAATCTATTTTTTAAAAGATTTATTTATTTGAGAAAGAGGGGGAGGTGCTTTGTGAGAGAATCTCAAGCAGACTATCCCCCCAGCCCCTGTGACCTCAGAGCCTGTCGTAGGAATCTCATGGCCCTGAGATTGTGACCTGAGCCAAAATCAAGAGTTGGATGCTTAACCAACTGAGCCATCCAGGCTCAATAATTCTATTTTAATTAGAGTAGTGATTTTATTTTATTTATAAGTTTTAGCTAATAAAAATAGCAAGAATAAACTGAGAAATTTATTCAGTTGGTTAGATTAGAGGCTACTTTATATGAAAATGACAAAAGTGTGGGTGTTTTGCCTGGGAATAGGGAAAGTAGGTGGTTGAAAAGCCCAAAGTTTTATTTGGTTATGCTCCCAACCACCTTCCTCCACATTGGAGGCTTACAGTGATTGTGATTATTTCTTCCCCATTAATATTTTCAGCTTCTGGGTACAAATTATAAATCTCTGTACTGTAAATACCAATATATCTTATGGGCAAAATTTTTAAGTACATGAAACTTTATTTGTAGGACCCCTACTTGTCTTTTATCATCCATCTTCCCCATGGTATCTCCCACTCCCTTGGTGTCTAGTGCTTTTATGTAAGTGTCCTTCTTACCCATAGTATTCTTTGTTTCCTAACTTATTTTTTTTCTCCTTGCCTTTTTGCAAATATAACTAACCTGTGTTGTTTCTAGGTGACCTTGCTAATCTCTGGTAAACTATTTACTGATGATACTGTCACTTTAAAGAATGCTGTTTGCATTTTGGGAAGTGCTACAAAAGTAATGAATTAAATATAAATTAGTCACATTTGGAGTATGATATGCTGGTTGGGCAACTATTATAAGCAGAAGATTTTTTTTCATTTTTCATAAAGTTTAGCATGTAAACCAAGAGCCATTTCATATAAATTTATGGTAACAGCTGTATTGGGCCTAACATGCTTACAAATTGAGGTAAAATTTATAATTAATAATAAATATAATAACCCTTATGAATAAGGAAGAACTATTCCTATATTTTATCTGTCTATCTATCTATCTATCTACCCCTTTACCTATTTTGTTCATTCTCCCCACTCCCTGCCCCTCTGGCAGCTATTAATTTGTTCTCTGTATTTATGAGTCATTTTTGTTTTTTGCTTGTTGATTTGCTTTGTTTTTAAAATTTTACATATAAGTGAAATCATATGGTATATGTCTCTGACTGACTTATTTCACTTAGTATGATATCCTCTAGATCCATCCATTTTGTTGCAAATAGCAAGATTTCATTATATTTTTCTGGATGAATAATATTCCATATTCATATACATACCTTATCTTTACCATTCACCTATCAGTAGACACTTAGGTAGCTTCCACATTTTGGGTATTGTATGTATTGCTTCAGTAAACATAGGGATGCATGTCTTTTTGAATTAGTGTCTTTGTTTTCTTCAGGTTAATGCTAGGGAAGTGGAACTACTCGGTTGTATTTTATTTTTATTTTTAATTTTTTGAGAAACCTCTGTATTTTTCATAGCAGTTGCAGCAATTTACATTCCCACCAACAGTGCATGAGTGTTCCCTTCTCTCTACATTCTGACCAACACTCATTATGTATCTCTTTTAATACTAGCCATTCTAATTGGTATGAGGTGATAACTCATTTTGATTTTGATTTGCATTTCCTTGATGACTATTGATCTTGAATATGTTTTCATGTATCTGTTAGCCATGTGTGTGTTTGTCCATTTAGGTCCTATGTTAATTTTCTATAAAGTTTTTAATTCCACTGTAGTTAATATCCACTGTTATATTAGTTTCAAGTGTACAATATAGTGATTCAGCAGCCCCATATATTACTCAATGCTAATCATAAATGTATTCTTAATCCCCTTCACCTCTTTCACCCATCCCCCATCCACCTCCCCTCTGTCAACCACCTGTTTGTTTTCTAAAGTTAAGAGTCTGTTTTATACTTTGTCTCTTAATTTTTTGTTTTTTTTTCTTAAATTCCACACGAGCAAAATCATATGGTATTTGTCTTTCTCTGGCTTATTTTGCTTAGCATTATACTATCTAGGTCTGTCCATGTTGTTCCTCTATTCATTTTTAAAATCATATTTTTTGTTATTTTGGTATTAAGTTGTATGGGTTTTTTATATATTTTGGGTATTAGCCCCTGAAAACTATCCCTATTACAAATTCTATTCTCCTTGATGTATGTATGCTTTCAAACCATTGAAGAAAGGCAAATATTCCCCATTTCTCTCCTGCCTACTGCAGTTGATTGGTAGTGGCTATTGGCTGTCTAGAATGCTATTTGAGAGAGTCTGACATCTGGGCTTGGGAATGGAATACTATGGTGAATTTTGAATTTTTGCCACATATGAGGGAAAGAATGGTAGCAGAGATGCTATATATTATTTGCCATTTCTGTATTAAAATGTCATTATATCAGCATTAATATATTCTAATGACTAATTACTTTCTATGTCACTTAGAAGGTAATACTCAAAAAAAGGTAATATATAAATATATACAGTTTTTTGTTTATAGATCATTTGCATATGGAATTCAGGAATTGCTTAGCAAATGGACATAATGTATCTTTAGTTTCTTAAAAATATTAGAGAAACTGAGCCAGTGCTAGTTTGCACACTGCTTAATAATACTTATCTAAAAACATCTGTTAAAATGTTAAATCTTACAATAGCTTTGTTCACTTTCATAAATTTTCTGGCAAAAGAACCTCAGATTTTAAGTTTGCTGGTTTTTAAAAAAGATTCTATCCATTTATTTGACAGAGATCACAAGTAGGCAGAGAGGCAGGCAAAGAGAGAGGAGGAAGCAGGCTCCCCGCAGAGCAGAGAGCCCAATGCGGGGCTCGATCCCAGGACCCTGGGATCATGACCTGAGCCGAAGGCAGAGGCTTTATCCCACTGAGCCACCAAGATGTCCCAAGTTTGCTGATTTTTTAAAAACATTTCTTGCTAAGGAATATAGCATTTTCATTATTTCATTTAAAGTTTTGTTTGTTTATTTGTTTGTGGGTTTTTTTTGGCCCACAACATACATTCTTACTATTCCTAGGCTGCTTTATTACTTTCTTCTTACCTTTCCTCTAGAAGGCCTATGTAAATGAATAACATGGATGTATAACCAGTCCTCCTGCAGATTTCTTTGATATTAAAAATATATTGTCCTTTTCATGACCACAACTGAGTCCTTACAAATATTAAAGTATTTAAATTATCTTACTTATTAGATAATTTACATACAGTTTCAGTAATGTAAATTAGAGTTTTAACTTTTTAACAGAATATCTTCAGAAGAAAAAGATAACACAGGTTTTCTACTGTTTTTAAGAAAGACTTTAATTTGAGTTTTAGATATTCTGCTATGATTCTACTACTAATGCTGCTGTGCTTTAGCAGTTATATCAGTACTGTTGCTGATAGACCCTAGGGCTGGTCATTTTCCAGTTTTATTAGTCAAGATGGTTCTTACTGAGTTCTGTGTGTACCTTCTAGCTTCTTGCTTACACAATGTCAAGCATACCTTTCTTCCTTAAAAATAGAATTCTAAATTATACACAGTGTGGCAGTGTGTCCTGCTAAAAGTGCACATCTTTATAAAAATGATAGAGAAGGGGCGCCTGGGTGGCTCAGTGGGATAAAGCCTCTGCCTTCGGCTCAGGTCATGATCCCAGGATTCTGAGATCGAGCCTTGCATTGGGCTCTCTGCTCAGCTGGGAGCCTGCTTCCTTCTCTCTCTCTGCCTGCTTCTCTGCCTACTTGTGATCTTTGTCTGTCAAATAAATAAAATCTTTTAAAAAATTTTTTTAAAAAGAAAAAAATGATAGAGAAAAACAGGGTAACTTTATGTCCTTAAATTTGAAAAATAATCTAAAAATAATTAAAATATAATATAAAATAATAAAAATATTAAAAGTAATATGTCCTTAAAAATATGTAGCATGTCAAAGGTGAATATAGAAATAGCCTGAGTAGTTTATAACCATTAAAGAAGTTGAATCCACAATCAAAATTGTTCTCACAAGAAAACTCGAGATTAAGGTGACTTCACTAAACATCAAATGCTACTGAATAATTAAGGAAAATATAATTCCAAACTTATACAAACTCAGAGAAAAGAAATTAAGTCTAGTATACTTGTTATATAAATAACTAATAAGGACAGTAAGAAAAGGAAAATTTTAGGCTGATCTCTAATCTGAACAGAGATGCAGAAACCCTAAACAAAATCCTAACAACTCGCTTAGGTAAAAGTAGACTTATGTAAAAGAAATCATTTGATTAAGTAGTACAGAAAATAAGATTTGATAATATTACTTGTATTTTCATGATTAAAAACTCTGGGATAGAATGTTACTTTTTAAAAAATATTTATTTTTTAAATTTTATGTTCCTCTTTTAAAATTAAAAAAAATTTTAAATAATCTCTGTACCCAATGTGGGTCTCAAACTTACAACCCTGATGTAAAGAGTCACATGTTCTACCAGCTGAGCCAGCCAGATACCCCCAAAATACACTTTTTTAAGAGAGGGAGGGAGTGAGGATGGAGCTGGGGGTGGTGGGGGACAGGGCAGAGGGAGAGAGAGAGTACAGGCAGACTCCCCACTGTGTGTGGACCCTGATTTAGAGCTTGATCTCATAGTCGTACAACCCTGAGATCATGAACTGAGCTAAAATCAAGAGTCGGACACTTAACCAACTGAGACCCAGGCACCCCCCAAAAGTTACTTTCTTAATCCGATTTTTAAGATGTTGTCTACAAAAGTATATATTAAACTTCACACTTTAATAGTAGCACTGAAGGATTTGCCTTTGAGACTGAGAAAGACATAGGGTGCTTGCTATTGACACTTGTATTCTGCCTTTTACCACAAAGAACATCCAGTTCAGTTGAACAAACAATGAAACATATAAAATTTAGAATTGAAGAATTAAAATGGTCATTTGTAGATGGTTTATAGAAAATCCAAAGGAAGAATTATTTGAATTAATGATCAGTTTATACAATTATTTTCCAGCAAAAAGTAAAATTAATTTTTAAAGGTAACCATTTATAGCAGTACAAAAAATTATCAAGTACTTTGTAATATATCTAGCCAGAGATGTACAAATCCATTACAGAAAAATTTATAGAACTTCACTGAGAGATATTCAAGAACATCTAAATAAATGATAAAATATATTCATAAATAGGAATACTGTTTTATTGCAGAGAAGTTCATTCTTTGCACATGAGTCATAGCTTTAATGCAATGCCTATCAAAATCTCAAAAGGTGGTTTAAGTGTTTGGTTTTTGCTTTTTTGTTGTTTTTGCTTGTTTTGGATCTTAACAGATTCATTTTAAAATACATATGGCAACATAGAGGTCAAGAATAAATAGTGACAGTCTCAATGAACACAGCAAGAGGACTTTTTCTACCAGACACCAAACAGTATTTGAAAGCTATGGGAATTAAGACTGTGGTATATTGGTACAGGAGTACAGGGCTAGACAAATAATGAAATAGTAGAGAGCTCAGATACAGACTCACTGTATATGGGCACTGGATTTAAGATAGGTGGTACTGGACAGCAGTGAGAAAAGAGTAATTTTTTAAGTTAATGTTGCTAGAAAAGTTGGTGATTCATATGGGGAAAATGCAGTGGGGTTTCTATCCCTTACTATATGCAATAATCATCTGGAGGTGGATTATAAAATTAAATATAAGAGGAAACATTATTTTTTTAAAAACATTTTATTTATTTATTTGACAGACAGAGATCACAAGTAGGCAGAGAGGCAGGCATAGAGAGAGGGGGAAGCAGGCTCCCTGCTAAGCAGAGAGCCTGATGTGGGGCTCAATCCCAGATCTCTGGGATCATGACCTGAGCTGAAGGCAGAGGCTTTAACCCACTGAACCACCCAGGTGCCCCAAAAGGAAACATTCTTAAGGCACCTGAGTGGCTCGGTCAGTTAAGTGTCCAACTCTTGATTTCGGCTCAGGTGATGATTTGAGGGTTGTGAGATCGAGCCCCGTGTGTGTTGGGCTCCACGGTTGGCACGGAACCTGCTTAAGATTCTTTCTCTTTTCCTCTCCCTTGCCCCTACCCCACTCAAGCACTTTTCCTCTCTCTCAAAAAAAAAAAAAAAAAATGCAAAAGGAAACATTAAAAGACATTTTAGAAGATACTGTAGAGTGTATGATGATGTCAGAGTAGGAAAATGTCCTAATAGGCCAGTAAGTTACACAATTAACTACATTAAAATGAAGAATTTCTATTGAAAAGTCAGAGTCAAATATAAGCAACCTTATGGGAGAAGATATTTGCCACACACAGAACCATACGACCAACATAGAACTTGTAGTAAGATTATGAAGAATTACTAAAAGAAAAAAATTGTCAACCAGTTAAGAATGTATGAAAGTGTTGAACATGCCACTTTACAAAAAGATTCTACCCATTTAACAAATATGAAAAAGCAGCCACTTCACTGATAATTAAAAAAAAAAAAATGAAGATTAACACAATGGGATACTACTTTAGTATCCCACTAGATTTAGTATGCCCACTAGATTGGGAACATTTTTTAAAAAAATAATATCAGGTATTGGTATGGATATAGAACAATGGAAGCTCTTTGTCCTAATGGGAGAATAAGTGATACAAGCACTTTGATAAAAATTTGGTATTTCTAGTTAAATTGAAGATAAACATACTTGTAATTTAAGATTAGATTTCTAGAAAGATAACCTAGAACAGTGTATGATTTTGTGCATCAACAGGACATGTATAATAGTGTTCAGAGTAGTACTATTTGTAATAGCTACAAACTGTAAATAGTCCAGTGGTCCCTTAATAATAGACCTGATGACTAATTTTGAAATATTCATATAATGAAATTGTTTACCAGTGTATTCAGAAAAATGCAACAACATGGATGAATGCCATTTACATTAAGAACAGTTAAAAATTAAATCAGTACTGTTTAAGGTTGCATAAAAAAGTAAAAGCATAAAGAAACAGAAGTTAGTAGATTATAAATTAAGATAGTGGCTACCTCTGGTGAAAAAAGGGGGTTTACAATTAAGAGCTACTTAGAGACCTTTGGAGTACAGGCAGTATTCTATTGCTTGGTCTGTTTAAGAATTACATGTGATGACTTTATAATTATTTAGTACATATACACTTAAGTTTTAGATAACTTTCTTTTTGTATTTAATCATTTTAAAAGCTTAAGACTTGCTAGGAACTTTGAAACAAGTAACTGTTTAATTAATACATATGATTCAAGATGAAAAATTTGAAAGGGTATGATTGACGTCTCCCTTTCTCCCTATTCTGCTTATACCTGCCTACTTTCCAACAAGGTAACCAGTGTTAACTGTCTTCTACTGCATCTTTCCATTTATTTGTATACACATGTAGGTGAATATATATGTGTATAATTTGCTCCCACATTTGAACAGAAATAGTAGCATATTATAGTAACTGTTAAGTACCTTCCCTTCTCCCCCTAGTAAACAGTAAATCTTAAGAGACCTTTTCACATCAGTTTTATTGAGCTTCCTTATTCTTTTTTATGATATTCCAGTGTGTGTATTTACTATAATGTATTTAGCCAGTCTGCTGTTGCTGAACGTTTGGGTTATTTACAGTGTTTCCTTTTGCAAGCAATGATGCAATTCATTATTTCATATCACCTATGAGTTTGCGTTAAAAATAATTTATCGAGGTGAAATTCACATTACAAAATCATTTCAAAGTGAACAATTCAGTGACATTTAGTGTATATACAGTGTTGTGCTACCACCACCTCTGTCTAGTTCCAAAAAATTTTCATCACTCCAAACTAAAGCCTGTTATTCATTAACCAGTTTCTCCCCATTATTCCAAATCCCTAGCTCTGACAACCACTAATCTCTCTTCATGGATTATCTATTCTGAATATTTCTGTAAGTGTAGTCATACAATGTGTGATCTTTTATGTTTTTTTCTCCTAGCATAATGTTTTTGAGTCTCATCCAGTTGGTAAAATTTGTACTTCATTCTTTTATGGTTGAATAATATTTCATTGTATGTATACACCACAATTTGTAAGTCATTTCATCCATTGATGGACATTGATGGTGGGTTGTTTCCACCTTTTGGCCACTGTGGATAGTGCTGTTATGAGCATGTATGTACATGTACTTGTTTGAATAACTGTTTTCAATTTTGGAGGGATATACCTAATAGTGGAATTGCAGGGTCTTATGGTAACTGTATTTAATTTTTTGTGGAACCACCAAACTCTTTTCTGCAGCAGCTGAACATTCCCACCGACAATGTATGAGGTTCCTAAATCTTCTACACTTGTTATTTCTCAGCAATACTTGTTCTTTTCTCCTCCCCTCCCCTCACCCTTCTTAGTGAGTGAGTGTGATGTGGTACATCCCAGTGAGTGTGATGTGGTACCTCACTATGGTTTTAATTTGCATTCCCTTAATGATCAGTGATGCTGAGCATATTTTCATGTGCTTGTTGGCCAGTTGTATATCTTCTTTGGTGAAAACTCTGTTTTTCACCCATGTTTTAATTGTGTTATTTGTCTTTTTGTTGTTGAGATTTCAGAGTCCTTTATGTGTTCTAGATATTAGACTTTTGCCAGATAGAGAATTTGATATATTCTCCCTTATTTTCTCCCATTTGTAGGTTCTCTTTTTATTTTCATGATATTGTCTTTTGATGCACAGTTTTTAATTTTAATGAAGTCCAGTTTATCTATTGTTTATTTTGTTTATCATGCTTTTTTAAAAAACTCTTAAGACTCCATTGCCTAACCCAAGGTAATAAAGATTTACCTCTCTGTATTCTTCTAAGATATTTATGGTTTTAAGCTCTTATATTTAGGTCTTTGATCCATTTTGAGTTAAATTTTGTATATGGTGTTAGGAGTCCAGCTTCATTCTTTTGCTTCCTAATTGTGGATCCCCAGTTGCCCCAGTACCATTTGTTAATGAGACTATTTTTTCTTCCATTGAATGGTCCTGACATCCCTGTTGAAAATCAGTTGGCCATCAAAGTGTAGATTTAGTTATAGATTCTCAGGTCTATTCCATTGGTCTATATGTCTATATATCAGCACCATAATGTTTTGATTTTTGTAAATTTATACTAAGTTTTGAAATTAAGAAATGTGAGTCCTACAACTTTTTTTTCAAGATTGTTTTGGCTATTCAGAACCCCTTGCATTTCTATATGAATTTGAAGATTGGCTTTTTCAGTTCTGCCAAAAAGGCAATTGGAATTTTTTCCTATTAATTAATTTTTACTGTGGTATAATTGCCGTGCAGTATTAATGAGTTTCAGGTGTACAACAATGATTTGACATTTATATACATTTTTATATAAAATGATCACAATACGTCTAGTTATCATCTGTCACCATGCAAAGTTATTACAATATTATTGACTATACTTCCCATACTGTACTTCATATCCTCATGACTTATTTATTTTATGACTAAAAGTTTCTACCTCTTAATACTCTTCCAGCTGTTTCATTCATTCTCTAGCCCCACTCCCCTCAGGCAACCACCAGTTTGTTCTCTGTATTTGTGGATCTGTTTCTGTTTTAATGTTCATTTGTTTTGTTTTTTCAGATTCCACGTGTAAGTGAAATCATATGGTATTTTTTTACCCATGACTTAATTTCACTTAGCATAGTATCGTCTAGGTGCATCCATGTTGTTGCAAGTGGCAAGATTTTGTTGTTCTTTTTTATGGCTGATTAAAATATTCGTGTGTGTGCGTGCGTGTGTGTGTGCGCACAACATCTTCATCCATTTATTTACTGATGTATGCTTAGGTTACTTCCATATCTTGGCTATTGTAAGTAGTGATCTAATGAACCTAGCAGGTGCTTATCTTTTCAAATCAGTGTTTTTGTTTGCTTTGGATAAATACTCAGAAGTGGGATTGCTGGATTATATAGTATTTCTATTTTTAATTTTTTAAGAACCTCAGTACTGTTTTTCACAGTTCCTACACAAATTTACATACCCCCAACAGTGCTTGAGGAGGGTTCCCTTTTCTCTACATCCTGTCCAATACTAGTTAAATATTGTCTTTTTTTATACTAGCCACTCTAATTGGTGTGAGGTGATATATCTTATTTTGATTTTGATTTGCATTCTCCTGATGATTATTGATGAACATCTTTTCATGTATCTGTTGTCCATCTGTTCTTTGGAAAAATGTTTGGGTCCTCTGACCATTTTTTAAACAGATTATTGGGGATTTTTTTGTCTCTTTGTTTTTCTTGGTGTTGAGTTGTATGAGTACTTTATATATTTTGGATATTAACTCCTTATCAGATCTATCATTTGCAAATATTTTCTCCTATTCAATAGATGTCCTTTTCATTTTTTGATATTTTTTTCTTTGCTATGTCAAAGCTTTTTAGTTTGATATACTCCCACTTCTTTATTTGTGCTTTTGTTGCCCTTGCCTGAGAAACAGATCCAAAAATAACATTGCTAAGACCAGTGTCCAGGAGTTTACTGTCTATGTTTTCTTTTAGGTGTTTTATGGTTTCAGATTTTACATGTAAGCCCTTAACCTATTTTGAGTTTACTTTTGTATATCGTATAAGAAAGTATGTCATTCTTTTGCAAGTACCTGTTCAGTTTTTCTAGTACCATTTATTGAAGAGACTATTTTTTCTACCTTGTATGTTTTTGCTTTCTTTGTCATAAATTAATTGGTTATATAAGTGTGGTTTCGACCCTCTATTCTATTCCATTGATTTATAAGTCTGTTTTTGTGCCACTACTGTACTGTTTTGATTACTACAGCTTTGTAGTATCATTTGATATCTGCATGCATGATACCTCTAAGCTTTGTTCTTCTTTCTCATGATTGCCTTGGCCATTTAGGGTTTTGTCTTTCCATAAAAATTTTAGGATTATTTGTTCTAGTTCTGTGGGGAAAAGCTTTTGGTATTTTGATGGCAATTGCACTGAATTTGTAGATTACTTCGAGTAATATGGACATTTAAAAATAGTAATTCTCCCAATCTATGAATGTGGTCTTATCTCAGGATCATGAGTTCAAGCCCCACATTGGGCTCCTTGCCCAGCCCACTTTAAAAAAATGGAATATAAAGTAGAATAAAATTACATTGTATGTTATCATAGTTGTGACCATATCAAGGTTTTTTATACATTAATCAGCTCTTGGACATTGGGTTGTTTCTGGGTTTTGGCTATTATGAGTAAAGCTGCTATAAATATACAACTTTTTGTGCCATTATTTTTAGGTAGTATCATTTCATGTTACCAATGTATGAGAGTTCAAATTGTTCCATATTCAACATAATATTATCAGTCCTTTTATTTTTTTTAAAGATTTTATTTATTTATTTGACAGAGATTACAAGTAGACAGAGAGGCAGGCAGAGAGAGGAAGGGAAGCAGGCTCCCCGCTGAGCAGAGCCCAACGCTGGGCTCGATCCCAGGACCCTGGAATCATGACCTGAGCTGAATGCAGAGGCTTTAACCCACTGAGCCACCCAGGCGCCCCTTATCAGTCCTTTTAGTGTTAGCTCTTAACATCAGTTAATGGGTGTGTTGGTATCATAAGTAAATGATGCTTACTTCAGGTTTAATTCACCTCCATCTCTTTTTCTAACTTCTTTTAAGGTAGAAGCTTAAAAACATTGATTTTCATTCTACTTTTCTAATATAACATAGAAAGCTATAATTTCCTTTTGAATACTGCTTTAACATCCTATAATTTTTGTTATGTTTTAATTTGAAATATTTTCTAATTTCTCACATGATTTCCTCTTTGATCCAGATTGTTTTGAATTTTGTTTAATTTTCAAATATTTGGGGATTTTCCAAATATCTTTCTGTTACTAATTCTTTATTTAATTACATTGTGATTACAAAAACATACTCTGTATTGTTTTGGTCCTTTTCAATTTATTGAGATTTGTTTTATGGCTCATCATGTAGTCTGTCTTGGTGAATAGTGCATGCGTACTTGAAAAGAATATATATTGTTTTATTTATGGGTTTTTCTTTAAACATTTATTAGGTTTATTTAGTTGATAATGCTAGTCAATCTTTTATATCCGTACTGATTTTCTTCCTATCTGGTTCAAATCTCCAATTATAAGTATGGGTTTGTCTCTTTCTCTTTTTAGTTATTTCCACTTTTGCTTCATATGTTTTGGTTTTGTTAGTACCTGCATAGATACATAGTTTTATTTTTATGTCTTTATGATTTGACCCTTTTATTCTTATGTGTTTGTCTGTATTCCTGAAATCTGCTTTCACCAATACTAACTTAATGATCAGTGCTTCGGTGGTATATCTGCTTCCATACTTTTACTTCAATTTATATGTGACTCTAAAGTGGTTTTCATGTAGACAGTATATGTTGGGTCTTTTTTTCCCAATCTGAAAGTTTCTGCCTCTTAAGCAGATTATTTAGAGCATTTACACTTAATGTAATTATAATATAGTTGGGTTTGAATCTACCATTTTGGTGTTTATTTCTCCCGTGTGTTGTTTGTTCTTTTTTCCTGCTTCCTCTCTTGTCCCCAAGTTAATTGTTCTTAGACTGGCCTTTCTGCTTCATTCTCTGCATGTGTAGATTACTATTTGACAAATGATTAAAAAGCACCCATGTAGATTTCTGGAGCCCTTTCTCTGAATAGCTTCCTCACCTAGGGCACTTTCTTCTATAAATTGTAGCTACCATTCTTTCCCCAGACTTCAATATCTGTCTCTTCAAATCAGGTAGACTGTCATACTTTATTTGGACACCCCCCCCCACCTTGTGCCAAAATCTTAGGAACATACCTCTATCTAAAAAGCTATTAGATTTATAGGTTCACGTCATTTGTTTTCTTCTCTCAGGGATAACATTTATATGATGTCTGGTGTCCAAATTCTGAAAAACAGTTGTTTGAAGTAAGCAGCATAGCTGTACCTCTTCATGGACAGAAATGGAGATGACTTTTTTCCTTTCAAAACTGATTTTTTTTAATAGCATTTATCTCATTTAGCTATTGTTCAATCTCTTTCCTCCACAATAAGTTTGAGAAGTGTTTGTATTTATCTCTTTCAAATGTTGGGTTCCTTGAGAAGCACCGCAATGTCTCTGACTTCTTATTTCATTCTTCATCCTACTATAATATGGTGACAAACAAAAGCATTTTTTTGAAAAAATTTTTTAAAAGTTACAGTCATTTCTTAGTTGCCAGATCTAATGTAGAACTTCTGCTTCCAGCAATGTGGTGGAATAGTTGTTAGGAAAGCCTCCAGATACAAAATATTAGAATGTAAAATATAAAAAAAAAATTTTATGCAATGCATGGTTAATCTAACTAGAAAAATGGAAGTCCTCAGAATTGAAAATGAAGGAAGGACAAGAGAGGGAGGGAGGGAAAGAGAAAGAGAAATTTTTGTTTAATAGAGATGGACTGGAGCTAAAGCCTAGAACATGGGAGATATGAGGAGGCATATTAGAAATCCTGCATAAAGCCAAGGGCCTTCAAATGCTACTCACTTTGTTAATGGATAGAACTAGAACTCAAACCTGCTACACAGAGATGCAAAGAGCTTGCCTTCGTCTGCCTGAAGCTCTGACTAAAAATGGAAAAAAGTGTCTCCATAGAATTTATAATAACAGATTAGGCCTCTTCTATCATTAAAGTCTGAAATCATGCTTCAGATATGACTTATTTAAATAGACAAAAATTGGGTTTTAAAATAGGTAAGCTCATGTTCCAGGCTGGCAAACTTCCAGTATTACAATGATCAAATACAGAATGTAAAATCAGTTATTTTTTAATGATTTTATTTATTTGAGAGACAGAGTGAGAGAGAGAAAGCATGAGGGGGGGAGGGTCAGAGGGAGAAGCAGACTACCTGCTGAGAAGAGAGCCAATGTGGAACTTGATTGTGGAACCCCCGGATCATGACCTGAGTCAAAGGCAGATGCCTAACCTGACTGAGCCACCCAGGTGCCCACATAAGTTCAATATGTTTAAGACAGATAAGTTAGGGGGTGCCTGGATGGCTCATCAGAAGAGCATGTGACTCTTGATCTTGGAATCATGAGTTCAAGCCTCACAGTGGGTGTGAGTACATAGACGCAACTGAAGAGAGAATGGTGTATTGGGGAATAGATGTAGAGAAATAAGAACTGGAAAATGTAAAAAGAGATGAATAAATATGGAGGTTAAAGGAGAAGATCTAACATATATATGTCTTCAGAGAAGGAAACACCCAAGAGAGCTGGCTTCTGCAACCACTTTTACCCTAGAGCTTTGGCAAGATTTTTCAAATTTGGTAGACATGCTAGTAGATGATACCAGTGGGGGATGCTCTTGGTGGCATTTTGGGAGACCTGAATCACATGGCTAGTTTTCACTTTAGAACATTTTATCCATTGTTCTTTTCAACATTTGCTGAATCCTGGGGCTGCACAGAGCATAGATGAAAAAAAAAGCCACTTAAAAGCAGGGTGATGTTCAGTTTACCCTAAGACTTTTTATCTTCAGGTATGGATAATCAGGAAAAATTTTATAAAATACGTCAAACACTTAACCTTGAAGGGCCAAGAGCAAATCAGATACATTAACCATACTAGGGCTGCAACCCAGACTTAATTGAGGAACACTTGCATTGGATTAAAAGGGAGAAATCTGCACTGTATCTACTTAGCAGTAGGTGAGCAAACTCTCTCTAAAGAAAGATTACATCATATGGAGACTTTTGATTTAAAAAAAATACCATTTGGCATTCAGTTAAAGATTACTAAGCATTGCGGGAAGCCTGGACAGCACAGTTGGTTGGGCTTCCAGCTCTGAGTTTTGGTCAGGTCGTGATCACAGGGCTGTGAGATGGAGGGAGACCTGTGTCTGGCTCTGCACCCCACATGGAGTCTGCTTGAGATTCTCCCTCTCCCTCTGCCCTTCCTGCTCTTGCTCTCTTTCTCTCTCCCTCTCTCTTAAATAAATAAATCTTTAAAAAAATTACTAGGTATTGCAAAAGATGAGACCACATGGCTAGACTTCAAGAGGAAAAACACAATAGCATCAGACTGTTGAATGATTTTGATACTTGAATTAGCTGTTAAGAACTTTAAAACGGCCGTGATTGATATGTTAAAAAAAATAGAGAACAATTAGAAAAAATAAACAGACTCTTTCACCAGACAGTTGGAGTCTGCTTTTTAAAGAGACTCCTAGACACATTTCAAACTGAAAAATAACAACATGTGAAATAATACCTCACTA
Organism: Taxidea taxus jeffersonii; assembly: GCA_003697995.1. Classification (NCBI taxonomy): domain Eukaryota; kingdom Metazoa; phylum Chordata; class Mammalia; order Carnivora; family Mustelidae; genus Taxidea; species Taxidea taxus. Next base: position 2,018 of record RCUC01154025.1, on the reverse strand, counting down.
GATGAATTTAACTACAAATTAGATAACAAGAAAGTCAGGATTAATAAACTAAAAGACTTATTAATATAAAATACTAAGTGGAAGTATAGGGACAAGAAAGAATTTTAAAAATACAAAAACCACAGCAGAGAGGAGTGTGCAACAGTGAAAAAAATCTAACCATTTATGTCTTTGAAGTCTAGGAGAAAAAAGAAAAGAGAATAGGGTGAAAGTAACATTTGAACAAACAGAATAGAGTATTCCCTAAACTAAAACGAGACATTAACCTGTAGATTCCAGGAGGTCTGTGAACCTCAAAAAGAACAAACATACAGAAATTATATAAAGGCATATTATGGCAAGCCTGCTGAAATGAAAAAGAGAAAATTTTAAAAATAATCAGAGTAAAAAAGACATATTACTTTTAAATTAGGGCAACAGTAAGGCTTAACTACTAACCAGAAACAGTGGAATCCAGATGAAATGAAGGTATCTTTAAAATGCTGAAAGAAAAAATGAAAAAACCAACCTAGAATTATGTAGTCACAAAAAAAATCACTTAAAAGCAATAATACACAAAACTTTCAGATAAAGAAAAGCAGAGAGAATTTGACACCAGATCTACATATAATAATAGCAAAGGAAGAAGAAACATGATCTTAGCTGGAAACACAGAATTGTAAGAAGGAGCGAACAACAATAGGAAGGATAAGTATAAGGGTAATATAAATTTTGACAGTAATACTAATAGTAATATATTGTAGTGTTTTGAATATATGTAGAACTAAAGTGGCAACAACAATAATACAGAAAGAGGAGAGTGAATGGAGTATTCTAATGTCTCATTGTTTTCAGGAAATGATAAAAGAAATAATTTGTATTATTCTCTAAAAGCAAACATGTTAAAAATGTACATTTATAATCTCTAGGGAAACCACTAAAAAGTAATAGTATATAAATCTGATGAATCCCAAAGAAATCAAGATAGGAATCAATGAAATATAAAACAAACATACATACACAATAAATTTCGTATACAATATAGAAAGTAAACAAATCTAATTGCTGGTTCTTTGAAAAAAAAATTGATAAACCCCAGCAAGATTCTTCAAGAAGAATCCAAGTTTGGTTTGACATTTAAAACTTTATTAACTAATTCACCACATTATTAAATTTAAAAAGGAAAGCCATGTGTAATCATTTTAATGGGTTCACAAATGTATATGATTGAATTCAACATTAATATATTTTAAAAAATACTTTGGCAGCCAGTGAACATACTCTGATAAGGAGTATACTCCCTCTAAAAAATCTACAGCTATTTTTATATCTATATCATTTTTAATTCTTAGAAATTAAAAGTATTTCCTTTATAATATAGTACAAAAGAATGTCTTCTTCAGTCATTTCTAATCATCCCTAAAATGGTGAGCTCATCTAGAACCCCCTAAATAATGATAAAATTTTAGGATTGAGTGAAAGAAACTATCACTATTTGTAGATAATATACTTGTCACTGTCACTATTTGTAGATAATATATTTGGATAATAGAAATTTGTAGATAATATATTTGGATAATAGAAAACTAAAAGAAACTACAGATATGTTACTAGAAAAAAGTTTAAAAAAAAGTTTAGCAAAGCTGTGGGTTGTGTTCAAACTATAAAAGTCGATTTTATTTTTATATTCTTTTAAAATTGAAAAAATAAATACTAAAGTACTTAGAAAAATACAGCTAACAAAAGCGGTGAAGACTTTTAGAGAAGAAAATGATAAAGTTTTATTGAAAGAAATTAAAGAGGACCTAAATAAGTGATTTATGTTATATTCATGGGTTGATGACCTTTAATTATGATACCAAAATCAAACATCTCCCAACTGATTTACAGATTAAATGTAGAAAAGCTCCGCAGGTTTTTGGTGGAAATTAAGCTGTTTCTAAAATTTATGCAGAAGAGTGAAAGCCAGTAATAGCCAAGAAATCCCTGAAAAACAAGGTAGAGAAACTTGGAGTATCATATATCAAGATGTAAATACT
>RCUC01154023.1:0-39847 GCA_003697995.1 Taxidea taxus jeffersonii | reverse complement strand
GGTAGAGACACAGCAGACCATATTGTCTCTTGCAAGAGGCTTGTGTTTACCTCACAAGTTGTTGGAAAATGAAAACATTGTGTAAGCTGAAGACTCACAAACATCAGTTCGTTAAACTCACTGATATGTCCTAAATTCACCTCCTTCAAGCCCCCCAGGGGAAGGAAGGGGACAGCTTGGTAACTGGCCCAGCTATCCTGAGTAAACAGATTAGGTAAGGGATGAGGGAGACAAGTTATTTCCTGAGCGATTTTTTTTTCTTTATTTCTACAAAAACATTTTTGAGAAGATATCTACAACTGTTGAGGATTTTAAGAATAATATAAGACACTTTTGGTGAATATTTACTCTGGGCAAAGTGGTAGGAGGACCCTACATAGTGTGATGGAAAGTTGGATTCTGAGTGAACAGGTCGGGTTTCTAGTCTGCCTCTGGCTGTTGGCCCTACTGTGTGACTTGGAGCTGGCCAGATTCCCAATTGGTTCAGTGTGGGGTTTGAATAAAGATATCTCCTGTCCAAAAGCCCATAGCAGTTCTTCATCTATAGAGTAAGTACAGGGTGAGAGTAACTAGCTGGTCTTGGGAGCCTGGGCTAACCGGGTATCATTCATGAGAATCTCAGAGGGAAAAGAAAATATCTTCCATTGGTTTCAGAACAACCTCCTTGTGGGCTGTGAAGGAGCTGAGGAATGGGACCCTAGGGGTTTTCCTGTCTCTGGAAATATCTGACTTTGGTTATTCCCCAGCCAAAAGCTTCATGACTCCTACAGGGGGTTGCCTGGAGCACCTGGCCAAGCTCCAGTTTGAATGTGAGGAACATAGGTCATTAGTAAGAGACTTTAATGTCCTGTAAACTGGCTTCCTGGAGTGGAGTGCTCACCCCAGCATAATCGAGCTGTTAGCAAGAAACCCAGCCCGTTTCCAGCCAGGGAAGCAGGAATTCCATGGAAGACTGGAGGAGGTATAGTGACAGAGGTGGGGAGGGGCACTGGACTGGGAGTCAGAATTCTAGTCCATGCTCTGCCATGGACTGGGACAAGCTACTCCCACTTTCTGGGCCTCAGTGTCTTCATTTGCAAGGTGAGGGGTGGTATTGGATGTACTTTGGGGCTTTCCAGCTCAGACAGAAAACATATGAGGAGATTAAGTGAGCGGATTCTGGAACCGCCCTGCCTCAGTTCTGATCCAGGCTTGCTGCTCACTGTCTTTGTGTTCTTAGGTAATTTCTTTAAACCATCGGCACCTCTGTTTTCTCACCTGTAAAATGGGAATGCACATAGTACATATCACATGGGGTCTTGTGATGGTGAAATGTAAAACACTTAAAATAGTGCCTGGCAAGAAGTGAAGGAAATGCCCTACAAGTAAAACAGTTACTGCGATTATCACCCATCCCACAGCAGGCAATGCCCAATGAGGGTGGGTGGAGATGACGTGTTACTGTTGGGAATGCAGTCCTGCGGGGCCCCGGCAGTGCACCAGGCTCCCTGTGCTGGTGGGAAGATGACTTTATGGCCAGATCTGTCTCTTCAGGACTGCAGAAGGATGTCTCTCACCAGGGAAACTCCAGGGTGTCCAGGTGTAAGAATCAGAGGTCTCATGGCAGGGAAAAGGAGGGGGCAAGAGAACAGAGGGGAAGAGGAGGTGGTCTACCCTGTACAGTCAGGGCAAGGAGGGGCCTTGGTGGGATGACACCAGGAAGGCTTGGCTTCCAGTCCTGGCTATGACCCTTACTTGCTGTGGGAACCTTGACCAAGTCTCTGGATTCTTCTGACGTTCATGTTGCTCATCTGTAAGATGAAAACATAGTGCCCAGACTATGGATCTGTGGAAGGTCTGAATGAAGCCCCTCAGTGGCACAGTGTCAGCTGTCTTGGGGATAGCTGTCAAGTGTGAGTTAGATCTGAGTCAGAGGAACAGAGGATGCAGCTGGTGATAGCACCAGGGCACTTGGATTGGTGCTCATGGGGGTGTGTAAGAGGTGAGTATAAGGGTGGAGGAAGAGGGAAGATGTGCAGTTTCCTGAGGTTTGGGAAGGCTTTACCTAATGACCTGTTGGAATCTTGTTACCCTAAACACCATTGCCGGGGTCCAGGCCTATACCCTTCTCCTGGGGACATCTGCCACAACCTCTCAACTGGCCTTCCTGCCTCCAGTACCTCTTCACACTGTGATCCATTCTTCTAGAATGACATTCCACTTAGTGCAGTGACAGTGTCACTACAGTGGCTCCCTACCACCCTCAGGATAAATACCAAAGCCTGGACAAGGATGTCTTTGGATGGACCCCTGCATGTCTGCCATCCTCTGAGCCTCAGGACCCTGACCCATACTGAGTGTGCCAACAGGCCCACTGGTGTGAGCATTTCCAGTTAGCTTCAACCAATGAAGTTCCAAGAGGTGGGAGGGAGAGGGGAGGGGGAGTGGTCAGAGCATTTACCCCCTGCTTCCCTCCTGCCAGGTTCCCATGGAGGGCTGCACACCTCTACCAAAGACCACAGCTTCTATCACATTCCTCCCCCCGTCCTTCCTCTTGTCCCCTTAGGCTGCAGGTGGTGATCATTGTTAGCCTTTGAGCATCACAGCATCCATGATCATTTTCCTTATTCTACCCATACTTTGTGTGAAGTTACTTTCTTAAGCTTTTCTTAAATCATGCAGGAGAGCATGTCACCTCCCTCCTGCAGGGACCCTGCCCAACACAAAGGGCTTCTGAGGCCCTGTGTGATCCATCCCAGCCGATCTCTTCCCCGGCTCCCTCCGATGTTCACATGCACCAGTCTCCTTCTCACCCCAGGGCTTTCCTGCTTTGTTACTCCATATCCACTTCCTCCAAGAAGCCTTCCTTGATACCCCCAGGCTTGGTGGTTCTGACCCTCCTCTGACTCCAGGATCCCCTTGTATGCCCCCCATCACAGCTGAATCATAGTGTCATTGTCTGCTTACTTGTCTCTCTTTCCTGCTGGACCATGAAGCCCATGAAGGCAGAAACCATATCTTGCCCCTGGAGAGGGAGGTGGTGTAAAGGTTAGGACCACAACTCTGGAACTATCCTGCTTGGGTTTGTAGTCCAGCTCTTCACTCCACCGCTGTGTCTCTGTGGCTTTAAGCAGGTCATTTAACCTCTCTGTGACCAGCTACCCCATCTGTAACATGGGGATACAGAAACTGCCTGCCTACAGGCTTGTTATGAGAATTAAATTAGTTAATATAGGTAAAACTAAGCTTTTTAAAAACATATATTAACACATTTAATATGTGAAATTCAGTGTAGAATTATTAACTAATTTGATATGTGGAATTGGTACCCAATAAATATTAGGTATTGTGGTCAGCTTGTGACACAAAGTGTGTGCTCAGCAAATGGAGAATAAATGGATTCTTTCTTACAGGTAAATCATTGCATAATATTGTACTTTCCCCTTGAGTTTTTATAGCAGCCTTAGGAGGAAAAGAGGGTAGCAGTTCTGTATCTACTTTATAGAAGAAGACGCTGACCTTGGAGGGACTTGTCCAGGGACCCACAACTGACACACAGCTGAGGGGTGAGTAGAACCTGGATGCAGAGACTCCACTGGGTGCCCTTCCCTCGGCTGCCACAGGGTGTGAGATCTGTGGGCTGCAGCTCTGGCCAGGTCTGCCCTGGGAGAGGGACAGCTGTGGGGTTGGTAGAGTCCAGGGGCTTTAGTGGCCTCAGCCATGGTCACTTTCCCTGAAAGTCTCTGAGTCACCTTTGGGATTTTCCAACTTATCAGCTCCTGGAGGGTTAAAAAAAAAAAAAAAAGTCCATTGTGTTGCAAGTTCTGCAACTAGCTGCATTTATAAGTTCTGTTGGTCCATGTGTCCATCTGAGGAATGTGGGATCTGAAGGGAGAGCTCAGGAAGGGAGACTCAGAAGGGAAATGAGCCTCTAATATTTCAGTGACCAGCAATAATAATAATTTGTCAGTTTTCTAAGAACCCTGAACATTTATCTGGTGCTGCTGGGTGCGCAGTCAGTGCCCTAATAACGCTCAGTGTGCTGCCTTGGGCTAGTTGCATTGGGGTCCTTTGTCCTTGTCAGCGGAGACTGTCCTTCAGCTCCCAAATCCCAGAACCCACTTCAGTGCCCCATATAGCGGGGGAGCCCCACAGCTGGCTGTGGAATGACTGGCCAAGTATGTGAACCGATCTAATGTTCTTGGTTCCCACACAACTCCATTTTATAGAGAAGGAAACTGAGGTTTGGAGAGGTTCAATGCCTTAACTTAGGTGGCACAGTTAATAAGGGAAAGTGACTTATTAACTTAATGAAATTCTTCCAGGAGGCCTCATGGGTCAGTGGAGAGCAGTGAGAGCATTCAGTCACAGTCACAGGTTTAGGTTCTCAATCTGCCAGCTACCTGCTGTTTGATTTCATATAAATTACTCAACCTCTCTGAGCCTCAAGGGGCCAAAATGGTGAAGTGGCCATAGTAAGTATTTTTTATCAAGTTTTTGTAAGAGTTAACAAACATAATATATGGAAAGGAACTGGTACGTAGGCACAAAGGAAGAGCTCTGGAAATGGTCACAGTTACTGTTCTCATTTGTCTTTAGTTTCCTTTTTATTGCTATTACTTCTTATTAGGTTAAAAAAAGTATTTGTTACTTTTATTGACTATGGTCCTGGTACTCATTTTGTTTGCAAAAAAATGTTTTTTTTTTTCCATTTTCAGGGTCTCTCATTGACTGTCCTGTGACTGGTGGCCCAGGACTGAATGTTTGCATGCCCCGACTCCTGTAGATGTCAGGGGCTTGAAAATTGGGGTGATGACCTGATAGCACATTTACTACAGTCAGGTATGGAGAAAATATCACCTGGTTTCTCAGCAACCCTAGAATCACATTGCACAAGCCCCAGATCACCTACACTTTTCTGGCTGTGGCTGAGTGACTTGGTGGCTGCATGAGCTATTTGAGGGACTTTCCAAGGGTTTCTTGAAGCTTCTTGCTTCTCCCAAACACTCTTACATCCCAGTCCCCCTGCCAGCCTCTCCCTAGTGACCGAGATAAATGCTTTTGGTGTCTTCTGAGATATTTTCCCTATACAAAGACAGCTCAAGGGCAAGCTACTTAAACAATATTTCTAACCCAGCCAGGAGCCAAGTTGTCTTTCTGACATGTAGAGACTGTTCTGATTGGCCTTTGTTGTTCCATATTTACAAACCTGAGAGACTCTTGCTGCCTTTTCACATTATTCGGAAGGGGAAACTGACCATGCTCATGGATTGGAAGAATAAATATTGTGAAAATGTCTATGCTACCTAAAGCTATCTACACATTTAATGCAATGCCTATCAAAATTCCATCCAATTTTTTCAAAGAAATGGAACAAATAATCCTAAAATTTATATGGAACCAGAAAAGACCTCAAATAGCCAAAGGAATATTGAAAAAGAAAGCCAAAGTTGGTGGCATCACAATTCCAGACTTCAAGCTCTACTACAAAGCTGTCATCATCAAGACAGTATGGTACTGGCACAAAAACAGACACATAGATCAATGGAACAGAATAGAGAGCCCAGAAATAGACCCTCAACTCTATGGTCAACTAATCTTCGACAAAGCAGGAAAGAACATCCAATGGAAAAAAGATAGCCTCTTCAACAAATGGTGTTGGGAAAGTTGGACAGCCACATGCAGAAAAATGAAATTGGACCATTTCCTTACACCACACACGAAAATAGACTCAAAGTGGATGAAGGACCTCAACGTGAGAAAGGAATCCATCAAAATTCTTGAGGAGAACACAGGCAGCAACCTCTTCGACCTCAGCCGCAGCAACTTCTTCCTAGGAACAACGCCAAAGGCAAGGGAAGCAAGGGAAAAAATGAACTATTGGGACTTCATCAAGATCAAAAGCTTCTGCACAGCAAAGGAAACAGTCAACAAAACCAAAAGACAACTGACAGAGTGGGAAAAGATATTTGCAAATGACATATCAGATAAAGGGCTAGTATCCAAAATCTATAAAGAGCTTGGCAAACTCAACACCCAAAGAACAAATAATCCAATCAAGAAATGGGCAGAGGACATGAACAGACATTTCTGCAAAGAAGACATCCAGATGGCCAACAGACACATGAAAAAGTGCTCCACATCACTGGGCATCAGGGAAATACAAATCAAAACCACAATGAGATACCACCTCACACCAGTCAGAATGGCTAAAATGAACAAGTCAGGAAATGACAGATGCTGGCGAGGATGTGGAGAAAGGGGAACCCTCCTACACTGTTGGTGGGAATGCAAGCTGGTGCAACCACTCTGGAAAACAGCATGGAGGTTCCTCAAAAAATTGAAAATAGAGCTACCTTATGACCCAGCAATTGCACTACTGGGTATTTATCCTAAAGATACAAACGTAGTGATCCAAAGGGGCACGTGTACCCGAATGTTTATAGCAGCAATGTCCACAATAGCCAAGTTATGGAAAGAACCTAGATGTCCATCAACAGATGAATGGATAAAGAAGATGTGGTATATATATACGATGGAATACTATGCAGCCATCAAAAGAAATGAAATCTTACCATTTGCGACGACATGGATGGAACTAGAGCGTATTATGCTTAGCGAAATAAGTCAACTGGAGAAAGACAACTATCACATGATCTCCCTGATATGAGGAAGTGGAGATGCAACGGGGGTGGGAGTTAAGGTGGTAGGAAAAGTAAAAATGAAAGAAGATGGGATCGGGAGGGAGACAAACCAAAAGAGACTCCTAATGTCATAAAACAAACTGAGGGGGGTGGGGGGAAGAGGGGTTGGGAGAGGGTGGTGGGGTTACATTATATGTTTAAATAAAGCTTAAATAAAGTTAAAAAAAGAAGGGGAAACTGAGGTTGGGATTAGTGAGAGATTTGCCTCAGATTACACACTGGTTAGAGGTAGGGTTAGGAAGAGATCCAGATTTGGGGACTCATCGCCAATGAGCCAGTGCGAGGGAGTGGGAAATGAGGACCAACCTTGACTGTAGCCTGGTTCTAACTTTTATTGCATGTGTGATCTTGGGCAAACACTGCAGTATTCTAAACTCTAAACTCTTCCTACCTGTGAAATAGGCTTAATTACGCCTTCCTCACAAGAATGGTAGGAATAAAGAAGATAATGGAGAGGAAGTTATCCAGTGCAGTACCGTGGCAGAAAACTAATCTCCTTCTCCCCTACCTGCCCCTTCCTTCCTGAAGTGAACAGGGACTTTGGAATCAGTCCTCGGTTAAATCCTCTGTGTACTTGGAAAAAGTATTCATTTTCCTGGGTTTTAGTCTCTCTTGTTTATGAAATGGTGACAGGAATAACCATATTGAGGGTTCTTTGGAGAATTCAAAGAGATGATGGATATAACATAGGAGGCCCTTCTAGACAAAGCTTCTCTTTTTCCTTCCACTCGCCTCCAGGATTCCGTCCGGAGCATCGTGGGTGAGGGTCTCTCAACCTCAGGCTAAGATGGTGGGACACTGTGTTTGTGTGTCTCTGCCTCCTCCTCTGGGCACAGAGCTCTGCAGCCAGCTCTCAGCAGGAGCAGATTCAGGAGTGGATTCAGCCAGCAGAGCTGATGGCTTTGGGGACAGCAGTCCTCCCTCCCAGCCCTCAAGCCACTTCAGGACACAAATCCCTCAGAGGGCATCAGACCCAAAGAGGGTCACGGCAGCAGCTTCCAGAGGGGGTGCTGGAGACCTGGACACGTAAATAACCCTGAGGAGACAGCCCCTTGGCACCCCTTCCTGGTCGTCAGAAATACACATTACGTTATCCAGAGAGACACTGAGGTTTCAAACCACTTCATATTTAATCGGCAGTCATGCTCCCTTCCAGAAGCCATTCCAGGAAAAACATCAGTCCTTGACGAGAAACAAAGCTTTCTGAAAACTTGCACACACAGCCCAGGCCTTGAGGGACCAACTCAGCCTGTTTTGAGCCAGAGGTGGCGCCAACCTCAGACACTGGGGCCAGATGCATATCGGTCTAGTGTTTCAGTTGTCCTGAGGAGTGGTGTCACCAAATTCAGGGACACAGGGGTGGATGTGGGTGGACATGGATGAACCTGTGTTCGAGTCTTCCTCTGCCTCCCACTAATGGCATGTCCTTCAGCAAGATGTGGAGCCCCGCAGAGCCTCTGTCCTTTGCTGTAAAATAGGAGTAACATACCTACCTGGAAGGTTGGGCTGAGGTCTGAATCACATCTGCCAGTGGTTCAGGTTGAATCATATGAAATGGCTACTTTTGAAGGTCAAAAATGGTTGAATGTTGGTGACTTCATATACTTCAATCTCTCACTCTAGAAATAAATAAACATATTATAAATAAATGTAAATATAAATGTGTGTGTATGTGTATGTGTATAAAGTGGCATATTTGAATCGTCCCCAAAGTGGGCTAAACATTTATGCAGTGAGTCTCAGAAGTTAGTAAGCATAAGCTGTGGGAAGAGGGCCAGTGGAGATCTGCATGGGGCATAGAAATATGCATTTGAACAGATGTGATCCCCACCATGCGCGATTTCGATGAGGTGATGCTTTGTGCTTGGTTGAACTAGGCCTTGAACAAGAATAACCTAGAGAAGAGGGAGTAGATAGGATGCTCATGCCAGTTCCCTCTCCTGTCTCTCATCTTCTTTTTTTTTTTTTTTTGTCCCTGTGGGTAGTAGAATTAACTTGGTGTGGGGGAATGTGTGTATATAAGGAAGAGGGAGAGCATGGGAGAGAGAGAACTTGAGAATCCCTCTAATCACATTAAAAACCCTAATCTAATATACGGGGCCTCTCTTTCCTTTTGAATTACCTATGCCCTAAATCTTTGCACCCTTCTGAGGTGGGGAGGGGGTTGGTCAACATGTGTTTTACCCTCAGTAGTGCCTCTAATATTCTAATATTTAGGACGTAATTTTAGCTCTCTTTGAAACATCCTTAGACATTAGAGCTAAAGGAATTAGCCAGTGGGAAATGTACATAACAGACTTGGAAGTACATTGTGAAGTCTCCTGACCCCACCTCCTCTCATCCCAGGAAGGAGATGACACCTCCCCACGTCCTATAGTGGGAGATGGGGCAGCAGTGGGATTTGACCTCAGGTCCTCAAGGGTGAAACTTTTGCTCTGCTAGGAGTTTGTAAGCAAAATTCATCTTAGTCTCCTTTTCACTGTTAATGGCTTAGCAAACACTGGCCAGCAGTTACATCAGTGCGAACCCACGTGAACTGTCTCAACTGTTCCTTCCTGTTGCAATTCATGCTGGACACACAGCGCTGCCTGGTAAAACAGACTTAATCATCTGTTCCTTCAGCACTGAGGACATGGTGATCAGCACCTTAGACATAATTCTTGGCCTTATGAACTCCACAGCCTCCATGCTCCCACTGTGTATAATGCTCCGAGTTACAGGTAAATGCAATGGAACTTTGAGAATGTAACAGGGAGACCTGTGCTAGACGAGGCTGGGTAGGGGGAGTTGCCTGCTCCTTTCTTTTTGATGGGGGCCTGGTGATTCGTCCAGGCTTCCAGAATACTTGGCAGATTTTTATTAAATCCGTGCTCCTTCCAGATACCAACTGGTCTCTGTGGCTTAGCCACGGATCAAGTAAAAAGGATGATGAGGCCAGGAGGAGTACCAACACTCAAGCCGAGGGGATGCTGGCAAAAACCCTGAATCTCAGGATGTGTGTGTGTGTGTGGGGGGGGGGGGGTCTTCCTGTTTCCCACGGAGAGGCATTCCTAGGGCCTCTGTGTTTTATACCGAAAGTGAGCTCAGAGACTCTGTCAGCAGTGGCTTGGTCTTGAGTTCTGTCCCATTTCTGCAAAAAGCATCTCTGCCTCACAACCATTGTTGTGAGGACCCCTTAGATAACAAGACAGAAGAGCCTAGCACCAGCTGCTTTCTCGTAGTACCTGAGGGCTGGTCACTAGTTTCTTCCAGGAAACTTGTCCACACCATTGAGGCATTCTGTGGCCCTGGCCTCAGTGTGTGTGATTCCTAGTCTACAGCCCCTGCCCTGCCATACCATGAGCTCACCTCAGTATATGTGGGGGAAAATTCTAGCAGACCTTAGCGTGGTGCTTTGCACTTGAGGTTCATTTGGGAGATATTAGGAACTCACTGAAGCTCTTTAACCCGCTGAGCCACCCAGGCACCCCCTCACTGAAGCTCTTTAAACTGAAAGTCCTCTGACAAAGCCGCTTTTAGATGAGTGACCAGGGTAGACATGGGGGTTGAGGAGGGAATGAAAACTAGGGAGCATGAGTCTTTTATTTGACCATTCCATGCACTCAGGTCTCGAGGAATATCCACTCCTGAACTGGGGCAGGGCAAGGCTGGGAAGGACAGATGGAAGAGCAGTCATCTTCTGTACCAAAGCACTTAGTGACTGCTGTGTCATTTGAGCCTGGTTTCTGATTTAATTTATGTGGCCCATCAGCTGCGCCCACAGCATCTGCCTCCAGTATCTGCTTGCTGATATGTTGACTGGGATTATACTCTCCCACCCTTTGAAGAAGGTGATGGTTTCACATGCCAAATTTAAATCACTACCATTCAGAATTAAAGTGGTAATCATTCTGCCAGTCATCCATCAAGGTCATAGTGGTTCTTCCCACTAGGAACTTTCCAGATACTGTCTCTCATTCTCCCAGCAACCCTGAAAAATTAGTATGATTATTTTTACTTTATAACAAAGGAATCTGAAACTCTGACGTGCCTGTAAACCACATGCAAGGAAACAGTTGACTAACTGAAAGAAAGAGAAAATGAACCTAGCCTGTTCCAAGTATGAAACTTTCTTTCTCCCCAGCCACCTTTTACAGATGACCCGTTTTTCCAGATGAGGAAGCTGAAACTCAAAGAAGCTATGTAAATTGCCCAAGATCGTGCAGCTAGTACAACAGCTAAGCAACAGCTAATTTTTACAGAGTGTTCTCAGTGGTCCAGGCAGCAGGCTTAGGTCTCACATGCATTCTTTCCTTTGGTCTACCTACTGCCTTGCTTTACATCACAAATAAATGCCAGAACTGGTATTTATGATCAGGTCTATCTGTGCTCAGAGCTTTCAACTGCCCAGATTTACTTTAAGGAGACTGATGGGGGATTGAAATAAATCCCGTCTTCAATGGAGGAAAGCTAATGTTGGCTAAGAAGACACATAATTAAAATTTATGGGGTGAAGTTGTTATGAGCCACCTCTTCCTCTGAATGCGGTTCCTGTCCATTTCTAAGTGAGGGATGGAAGTCGGAGCAGTGAGGATCAAGAATGTTTGTCCTCATGTAATGGACATTTGAGTGAAGGGCACCAGTTAGGTACTGAGATCAGTGAGCAGATAAAATCCCAAAGACAACAGGGATGGCTGAGAGCAGACAAATGCATGCAGGCTGCTTCTCTGGGCTCTTTCTTTCCCAAGGAAATTGATGGAAGATGTGACAGGCCGAGTTCATTGAATTCCAGCCCAAAGGGTCAGCTGTCCAAAACCTGTGAGTGTCCCACACCCAGAGGTGAGGGGGCTGGGGAAGGGTCCTCACCGGCTTGGCCTCAGCCCTGGAGATGAGGCGCTATCTCTCTGTTCTGTAAATACTGCAGACATTCCTGGGAGATGAAAGGCAGTTTCACCGGCAGTGCCGTGAGCCTGTCCAAACTCCAGGCATGCACTGCTCATCCTGCTGGCTCTCTCTCTAAACAACTACATAAAATACAGAAGTCCAGAAGGCAGCAGTTGTATTTTCTCTGTACAACCCCGGGAGAGTCATCACATCATTGAGTTGGAATGATAATCATAAAATCAATGGACTTTGGTGGAGATTTTTGGAGTTACAATGAGTGCTTGCATATCAACAGTTTCTTCTCTTTCCCCCAGTAGCTGAGTGAGGAGTACATTGTGATTACACCCATTTTTATAAATGAGGTGACTGAGGCCCCAAAAGCGCAAGTCATTTGTCCTTAGGCCTCGGCTGCTAAGTAATCCAGCAAGGTCTTTTGTCCAGGGCTCCTACCTCTCGCTCACATTTTTTCTACAATGTGATTTAGATGTGGCCTGGTTCAGCCTCTGGCTGCTTCTATTATATATGATATCCCAGCTCTGCTTGAATATCCATCACCCATTCTGGGGTTGGACAACTATAACAGAGTGATAAAAAGAATAGCGACCATTTTTTGAGCCCCTGGTATAAATCCAACTGTACCAAATGTGCACTAACCCTCAGATGAGCCTCATATGCTTTAAATTTGTAGGAATTAAGTTTCATAGAACACAAGTGACTCGCTCAAGGTCATACAATCAGTAAGTGTTGGAGCAGGAATTCAAACTCAGGTTCATCTTAGGTCAAACCCATGGCACCACACTTTCTTCTTATGTGGAATGGAAATCATCTCTAATTTCCATATAGAAGTGCTTGCTTGCTTTTGCCTCAGGCAATCTGTTGTCCTGGCAGCTGCTGGAAGAAATTTTTGCTTTTGGAGTCTTCTGTCCTCTAGGTGCAGAATTCTTGATTCCTCCAATTCTTCCTGATGAGATGTGGCTGTCAGATGGTTCACAGTCCTGGCATTCACTTTGTAACACGAAGCACCGAGTGGAAGAGTGAGCTTGGGGCTTAAGGCCTAGAGAAGTTGGCTCTGCTTTAGTTTTGCATTTCATCACTTGGCTTCTGGGTCCCTCAGCTCCTCCATGTGAATACTACATAATTCTCAAGGTTGCTTCAAGAATACAGTGTAGGAAATTAAAGACGTGACAGTCCCTCACAAAAAAATGGATAAAGTACATGGACATCCAAGGTAGCATTATTTATAACAGACCAACAAATAAAATTTATTTCCACAATAAAGTAGAAAACAGAACTAACTGAAACATTCATAGCAGGAAAGTGGCTCAGTAACAGTAGTACATCCCTTCAATGGGGTGGTTTGCAGACATTAAAGCTTTTTTTTTTTAAAGCTTATAATAACATGCTAATTAAGGCAAGCAAACTGTATCAGTTATACCTCATTTAAGCTAAAAAACGCACACAAACAAGGTATAGAGCATTATCTCTAGTATTATTCCAACTTAACATAAAGCAAGACTGGAATAAAATACACCCCCATGTTAATAATTATTTCCATAATTATCTGGAGATGATATGCTTATGAGTTGTGTATGTATGTGTGTATAAATGTGTTTGTGTGTATATGTGTATATTCTTTACATTTTTCTATCTTCCAAATTTTCTGAGATGAGCATGGGTCATTTTGAAAATCACACAAAATACAGGGCTTAGAATGGAGCACAATGAGCTCCCGAGTAGGGCCTCACTGGCCCAGAGACCAATTAGCACCTTTTCAAAACTCACTTTGTTTTTCCTGCTGTGCCAAAGTGCCATTTCAGCATCTCTCCTATGCTCACTCATCTCTTTTGACCTTAGTGTCTTGATTTGACTGGATTCAAAGAGGAAGCAAATACAATAGACTAAAGCCAATCTCTAGGAACTGCTTGGGCTCACATCACAAAACCTCTGTGCCCATACAGCCTTTAGAAAAACCCACAAAAACCAACAACCTCTTTAGCATCTCACCAAACAAGCAGCAGGATGAGAAGTTACCTCAAAGTTGGTACTCTGGCCTTGTCCCCTGCTCCTGAAGGGTTAGCTGTTCTGGGCATGCCAAGGCAGGCCAGGTCAGGGCAGGGAAGGTTGCCAAATAGATGAATCTTGCCTAAAATATCAGTGAGTGACCTGGGAACAGGCAAGTCTTATCGGGACAGCTCCCTAAGTTATGTCTTCTTTGCCTGATAATATTCTAACTGATTGCCTCTGAGAAAATTGCTGCTCCCACTTGCTGGGTAGGGCAGTAGGGGAAAGGTGAGGAAGAGAATGTTTTCTGAAGTTGCTTCAACCACACGTTCAGAGTGACAGCTGCGAACTGAGTCCTTGGTGAGTGTTTGTGGGACTAGTTCTGAAAATGGTAGAACTTTAGCTTCCTTCTGGTCTTGCCGCTGGCATGGCCAGACCTGGGGACTTGTTTTTTTTTCTATTTGCACAATGGAACTATGTGAGAAGAAAAGGAACATAGATATTATGGGGTGCAGGATGCATCCCATTTGTTGTTAACAAGAAGAGGGTGACAAGGTACTGCCAAAGTTGTCTAGGCGGCAAGGCAGTGTTAGAACTTGATACCTTGTTTGGTACCTCGCAGTTCCCACTTGTCCCGTAGAGCGTATAAGGGAGAACTGGTGGTCTGCCCTACCATGCCTCCCTGGAATACCAAAGCCAATGATACCTACTCTCTAGCTAGTGCCTGCTGTGTGCCAGGCATCATACAGGGATTTACAAGCATTATTCCAACTGTTATAGGCTGAAATGTATTCTCCTGAAATTTATATGTTGAAATCCTAATCCTGGAACATTAGAAAGTGACTATATTTGGAGATAGGACCTTCAGAGAGGTAATTAAATTAAAATGAGGTCATTAGGGTAAACCCTAATCCAGGATAACTGGTGTCTGTCCTTATAAGAGGAAAGTAGGACACAAAGGAAAGACCATGTGAAGACACAGGGAGAAGGAGATCATCTAGGTGTCAAGGAGAGAGGCCTCAGAAGAACAACTCTGCTGACACCTTGATCTCTGACTTCTAGCCTCTGGAACTGCGGAACTTGTTGTTGATTAAGCTCACCAGCCTGTGGTTATGTTATAGTGGCCTAAGCTGACTAGTAATGCACCATCCTAACCATAGCCCTGTCACTGACTGGTCCCAAGAGAAAAATGAGGAAATTCAGACCAGAGTGGAGAAATAACTCATCTAAGTTCCCATTTAAGAAGACCGGAGTAGAGCCCAGTCCCACTGAAACCTAGAGCTTGGCCACTGCCCTTAGAAGAGATAGGGCCTCCTATGTGAACATGCACTACAAACTATAAATGGTTGTTGAGTGAACACACCATAAGGCATCACTTCTTAGTTTTGCTATGGTAAGTGGGAATTCTAGTTGAGCCTGGTCCTCCAGAGGGGCCCCTCCTCAGGTTGCTTTGTACTTTAACCCCGGGGTCCCATCTTTGTGCCAGAGAAGGGTCTCTCCAATCCCTCTGACCATTGCAGGGCATCGTGAGGCAGCAGAGTTGGAGCCAGGGCTCTGGGCTCCTTTTCTCCTCTCCATCTGCATGAGGACAATGTTGGGCAAAGACAAACTCTCTGGGCATTCAAGTCTGACCTTCACACATTCTGACTGCTCTGCCAGCTTCTGCCACCAGGCGCTTTGTGGGCGTTTTAGTGTGTAGGCATTTGTATTTTCCTAGCAAACTATTAGTCTTTTCACCTGTCTTTTGCCTTCTTCATGCTGGCTCATCCATTAGATCTTGGCTCAGCTGTCACTTCCTCAGGGAAGTTCTCCCAGCCTGGACCAGTATCCTCTGTTATAAGCTAGGTTGGCTCCGTAGTAGACATATTCCATGATGTGTCCTGCTCAGAGCCTAGACCTCTGACTGATAAACAGTGAGCACTCAACAGATACTGATGCACACATTAATATGCTTTTTTAATGGTCTTTCCCCATGCTTTCCAAAGCATAGCATATACCATGAGTTTTTAGTTATGTGACTGATTAAGGTCTGTCTCCCAGTCCTCAGCTACTAGACTATAACTCCATTTTCAGCACCCAGCAAGGCCCTGAACAGAGGAGGCAGTTTAAGAATGCTAGTTGCAGGGGCACCTGGGTGACTCAGTGGGTTAAAGCCTCTGCCTTCAGCTCGGGTCATGATCCCAGGGTCCTGGGATCGAGACCCACATTGGGCTCTCTGCTCTGCGGGGAGCCTGCTCCCTCCTCTCTCTCTCTCTGCCTGCCTCTCTGCCTACTTGTGATCTCTGTCAAATAAATAAATAAAATATTAAAAAAAAAAAGAATGCTAGTTGCATAATGTAAATGAGGGACACTGAGAGGTCACAGAGGTTTGGGTTCACCCAAATTGGATTTCCATGCCTTAGGAGAGCTCACTGTACACTGTTCATTGCTTTATTCATTCAATTAACTGTTGACCTATCTATCCGTCCTAGGCAATGCATTTACAAAATCATTAAGAAATTGTCCCAGCTTTCATATGGCCCCAGTCTGGTCAGGGAGGCAGGCATTGTCACTGGTGGTAGAATTCAGGAGTGGTCAGTGCTGTAACTGGAAGCAGGCTCATGCAGGGTGCAAGTGGTCCAGGTGTCACGGGGTCACAGAGGGCAGAGAGGGAGCAGTTCTTGAGCTGGAGCCTAAGTAAGTGCATGCAGAGGAAAGGAGGGGCACGGTAGGTACCTTAGGCAGAGGAGAAACTTGAGGGAAGAACATGGCTGGCAGGGGGAAGGACAATTAGGCTGCTTTCTGGCTCTGCAGTGTGGGCAGGAGAGGCCTTTGAGAGGGGAGCTAGGAAGGTGGGGTGGGCCTCAAAGAACAGGGGTTGGGGGGAGAATGTATGCTCTCTGGAGACCTTTGCAAAAGGAGGAGGAGAGCAGGTTGTCATCCTTATCCTGCTGGGACTCAGCTTTTGTCCCTTGTCTGGGCCTTGCTCTCTTTGATCCCAGCAAGGCCATTGTTTCCCCAGTGCTGGCTTCTCTGCTTCACAGGGGAAAATGTGGTCTTTGTTCTCCAGAGACTTTTCATCCATGGCCTGCCCTCTGTGGGGACCAGTCAGGGAGGGGCTCTGCGTGAGGAGCCGGTCCCTGGCAGCTGGGGGACAAGGGCCACCCCTGTCCCCGTTCTCTGCTTTGTGCGGGTTGCACAGAGCTCTCAGAGTCCTCTCACTTGGTACAAATCATGCTGTGTTGGGAGTGGAGAGGGAGTTCTGGGCAAACAGTTTCAGCTTCTTTATTTTTAAAAATTGCCTTTGTTAACATTTTTAGCCTGATCTTAATACAAATCAGATGCAGCAAGGCCTGGTGAGAGCTGGGTTTGAATCTCAGCTCCCTTGTTTACTGGCTAAGACATTTCAGTTCTTGGAAGCTCGCTTGCCTCTCTGAAAAGTCAGGAAAATAATATTAGTCCTACAGCATGGCCCTGTGGTTTTCTTCATTCGGTAGAATGGGAAGCATGTACAATGGGGCAGGTGCTGTGGCAGGTGCCAGAGGATCACTGGATCACTGGAGAAGGAGGTAGACTTGATCCTGCCCCTCTTGAGGCTTCCCTGGGAAGAAAGACTCAACACAGCCTTGTAAGTAGTGCAGAAGCAGTATAGCTTGCTAAGGGAGTGTGTAGCAGGACTTCACCGCATTGAGGAGGACGTCAAGAGAGGGGCCCCCAAAAAGGTGATGCTCATGCTGAGAATGTGCTGTGCATACAAGGAGCCTAGGATGTGGGGGAGGCTCTGCCAATGTTCACTCCCGCCGCTGCCTTGGAACAGATCCCTCACAGACACCTGCCATGTTTCTGTGGGTTTATGAAACCCCCTCCCCTCCAGGGAACTTATTCAGCAGAAAAGAAGTGGAGGCTGGGGAGCTGCTTCTAGGGACCTGGAATTTGATGGAGACACATATAAGGGGATGACCACAGGGCCAGCTGTGACACTTTCTGTGGACCTTAATGAGGAGTGCTGCTCTGTGCTACTCAGAGCTGAGCTCTTGGCCCAAGTCCCCAGGCTGGAGAAGGGAGGCAGCTTCCAGACCATAGTGCTTTGCGAGGGGAAACAAATGGACCTGTAACTTGATCGAGGTAGCTGGGAGGCTTCAAGAGCTCTGAGGATGAAGAATAGCTTTCAGAGACTTGTCAGGGGGAGCAGGCAGCCTCATCTCCTCCAGTGAGGGGATGTGCAGCCCAGAGCTGACCCTTGGAGTGGCCTTGAATCTGGGGGCACAGGCGGTGCTGCTTTGGGCATCTTTGGGCTGGAGTGCTTACCTGAATGGAGGCACCTTCTATAGACCAGGGACATTTACAGAGAGTACGCATTAGTCCTTCAGCAATCTGTCTGCTGGGAGCCTTTCTACCCTTCTTTTGCAGATGAGAAAGCTGAGGCTCAGAGAAGTGAAGTAACTTGCCTGAGGTCACACAGCCGTGAATATGGATTTATATCCAGTTTTGAATGTCTTAGTCCATAGTTCTTCTACTCTATTATACTATCAGATAATTTCTTGGACAATATTTCCTTCTGAATTATCTGTGTATAACAATGATAAGAATCCCTTTTATGTAATATGTATTACAAAGCTGTCTTGCAAAAGCCATTTCACAGGGTCTTCATAGTGCCTTTTCTGGGAGGTGCAGTG
The DNA here is from genome assembly GCA_003697995.1 of Taxidea taxus jeffersonii. Lineage (NCBI taxonomy): Eukaryota > Metazoa > Chordata > Mammalia > Carnivora > Mustelidae > Taxidea > Taxidea taxus. Next base: position 21,645 of record RCUC01154023.1, on the reverse strand, counting down.
TTATTATCAAATTCAACATGAGGAAATAGGAAATAGAAGCTCAGCCAGGTGGGTGGATCCCCACTGCCCACAGCAAGGAAGTCAGGGAGCCGGGGCAGATGCCAGATCCCATGCACTTTCTACCATTGTCTTGAGACCCAGGTGGGCTCCTCAGGTATCCCCTGATATCCAGATCATCTCTTGATCCTTAGAATAAAAGCCCAAACACAAACTGTGTGTTTTTCTGGCAAACTGAAAGCCTTCACTTTGTTTCTATCTCTTGACAAAGCCAGCAGTCCAAATCCCCTTTCCTGGGGCCCCTCCTGCCTAGAAAGTGATGGTTGGCCATGTACATTTTTCACTGGGGCTCCCACAAAGAATGTTGCATAAAATATGAAACATGTGTCATTGGTGTTTGCTGGAGTGCCCACCCCATGCCCTTCCCTGCATAGCTGGGAGCCCCTTCTGCCTGAGCTCTGTGCCAGGGGACTTGAGCTCAGCCATGCACACCTAGAGATTTCCCCCAGAACAGCCCCTCCTGCAGGCAGAGCCAGGGGCTGAGCTCACCCACCCCTCTTGACTCACCTCCCCACTGGAGGCCTTGCTCCACTCAAGGCTCATGTGTATCTGAGTTCAAGCTGGAAATGTGCAGAGCTTGCACTCAATATCTGTGGGATCAGGTGCAGAATGAGTAAGGGCACAAACCATTCTGCCTTCTGTCTTCATGCAGTAGGTATGCTGTGATGTTCATTGTGGGGAAGAATAGGTTTACTGCGATGGAGACCCTCACGTGGTGTGTTTCTAAAGAACTCTGTATCTTAAGGAAGGGCATTATTATTTTGTCCTTTCCCTTCTTAGAAGACCAGGTTGTCTGGAGCACTGGTTCTTGAACTTGAGTGTGCATCAGTATCATCTGAAGGGTTTATTAAAGCACAGGTGGCGGGGTCCCACTCCCAGTATTTCAGATTCTGTGAGTCAGGTATGGCCTGACAATTTGCATCTTTAATAGATTCCCAGGATGAGATGCTGTTGGTTCAGAGCTGCGCCTTGAGAACTGCTGGTCTTCAGGGAGAAGGATGGAGGTCACGAATGAGTTTGTGAAAAGAGAGAATAGGATATAAAATTGTACTGTGCTTAGAGACATCCTTCTAGAACTCAAACGTGGACACATGACTAACATGCTTGAAGATTTCTATGGCTGCCCACTGCCTGCAGGATCAGGGCTCAGTTGCATTTCCTGGCAGTGCAAGGCCCTTCCCATGTGGGCTCTGCCTTCCTCTCTAGCCTCACTGCCTCTGCTTCCCTCTTGAGCTCCCCCCACCCACCTCGCCATGACCCTGGGCTTCTCAGCCTCCCTCTAATGTAGGGACTTTCACATTTTTTCTCCTTACCCATCTTTACACATGCTGCTACCTCCACCTTGGCCAGCCCAGTTCTCTTTCCTCAACCTAGCCAACTCCTCCTTATCTGAAAGAACACATCAACTGCCGCCCCCTCTGAGAACCCTATCCTGCTTCTCCCGGATGAAGTTTGGGCTTCCTTCCCTGTGTTGCTAGAGGAGTGGGGTTGTCTCTCTCCCTGTGGGGTCAGCCCCCTACCCCACAGTTGTCTCCTGTCCCCCTCAGCCTGGGATCTTGTGAGAGTAGGGGTTGCCGTATTTATTCTTTCCTGGGACCTGGTCCAGTGTCTGATACCTTTGGACACTGGATAAGTGCTGGGGACTGGCTGGAGCAATGATGACTTTCAGTACAATCAGTGGAGGGTTGGTTAATTCAGGGTAGGTCATCCATGCACCCGTCCTAGGTAGGCACCAGGCTAGGTGCTGGGGATGGAACTCTGAAGAGCAGGAAAGACAAGCCCTAGCTACCACACAATTTATTGTCAGAGGGGGAAGGGCATAAACTGGTTCATTTCAGCATTGGTAAGAGGAGTCATGGGGAAACAGGGTGCAAAAGGGGCTCCTGGTAGGAGTACTTAGTCTGAATGTGCCTAGAGGCAAAGGCCAAAGGAAGGCTTCCATTAGCCTGAAAGCTAATGGCAAGGAAGATGAGCGGGGGCATGGCCCATTTAGGGACTGAAGTCATCATTTTGGAGGGCAGAGATGAAGAGACATGGATTTTTAGGGAGCAGTGGTGGGGTGGGGGAGGCCCTCGGAGAGTGATGAGACAGGGAAGATCAGAGGGCCTTTATCCAGGTGAAGTGAGGATGAATCAGAACAGAAAGAAGTGGGAGAAAGAGAGCGACCATCTGATGGTGCAGTCCAGTCTGGAGACATCTTGAGGGCACCAGGTCAGTGAGGACCGGCACCATCAGAAGGGGCTTTCTGGAAACACTGTTGTCAGGGATTGGCAGGATGTGGAAGGTAAAAGGAAGAAGTGAGAGCTCTGGGTGGAAGGAAGCCTGAAGAAAGGCACAGAGGCAGCACTAGCAAATAGCAGAGGTGAATTGCCACGTCGGCTGAGGAGACAGAGACAACCTTCCTTGTCAGGGTTGCCTGGAGTTTGCATTCTATGATGCCCCTGCCAGCCCATGCACACAGACAGCCTGGGAGGGCAGGGAGTATGCTCTTTCCTTCTTCCAGAGGAAGAAACCAGCACAGGGAGTCATGGGAATTGTGGGAGGGGGTGACGGGGTCACAAGGCTTGACGGTTTGTTCTCTTCTCTTCAGAGAAGTTGACCTAACCACTGCTGTGGGAGTGCTTTCAGCTGCTTTACCCTGGGGAACAATGCAGTTAGCTCTGTGGCATGCATCATGGTTTCTCTCTTATCTGATTTTTTCCTGTTCCATGATCAACACAGAAACAATTCTTGTTCTCCTTAAGCCATTTGCCAGTGGCTCGCTCTTCTTCCTGGTTCCCCGGAACCTGTTGGGTTCACCCCATAGCCATGGGGAAAGGGAGGGAAGGAAGAAACGGATTGAAAGCTCACTGTGTGTTAGATTCTAGCTAGGCACATGCATGCATATTAGTGCCTACCACCAATGGCCGATGGTGTTTATGGACGAGGACACTGAAGCTCATGACAATAACAAAGCTTAAGTCCAAGATGAAGCCCCTTGTCTGGACTCATATTGTTTGGTGGTAGAGCTGAGATCCAAGCTCTGATCTGTTTGAATTCAAATAAACAGAATAAACAACACCAGCTGGGGCAAAAAGCTCAGAAACTAGAATCTTACCTGAAGGTGAGTGTGCTGTGGGAAAATGTTTCTGGAATGTGATACACTCTTCCACAGTTTCATACCTGGTCACATGCTGGCCTCCTTACTGTCCTCTCTAACCCCCTCTCCCTACAAGCTCTTGTTCATCTTATAAGCATCCTTATGATGCCTGGGTTAGGTGCCCCTGTCCCAGCTTCTTATTTCTTTGTGCTTATCCTTAACATAGAATTTCGCACAATGTATCATAATGGATGTTTTCCTGGATCAACATCCCAGAAGCGGGGTTGATGATGAATCTCTGAATCCTCAATGCCTAGCACAGCTGTTGGCATGCTGAAGATGCGTGAGTAGATTCTTGTTGAATGAAAGAATGAACAAATGGAGGAATGAACTTTGTCCTCAGATTCATTTGCCCACAGTTGGCCTAGAAGTCCCACCCTCCACATAAGGAGGTTCAGGGAGATGTGGGGACATATCCAGAGGGCCATAGGGAGCCAGAGGAAAGCCAGTGAAAACAAAATGAAACAGACAACCACCACCACCACCACCATGGCCCAGTGTCCCCTGTCCTCCAACACTTTGCAGGGATCAACAACCCAGATTTCCTGTCCAGAAGATCATCCTTGGAACTGTAGCAGAGGTGGTGAGCCATCTGCCCAATAACCATTCTCTTTGGGTTGCTTCCTAATTTAAGTGAATTTGGACTTACAATATGTCTAGTTTAAAAAGGACATTTCCCAGCCTCCTTAGCAATGAGGTATGGCCCTGTGATGAAGTTCTGGTCAATGAGATATAAGAAGTTTTGGGATAGGATGTATGGGAAATCTCCCTTAAAAAAGAGGGGTTGGGGAATGCCTGGGTGGCTCAGTTGGTTAAGCAGTTACCTTCGGCTCAGGTCATGATCCCAGCATCCTGGGTTCCTTGCTTGACAAGGAGCCTGCTTCTCCTTCTGCCCCTGCCTGCTATTCTGTCTGCCTGTTCTTGCTCTCTCTCTCTCTCCCCTCTCTGACAAATAAATAAATAAAGTTGTTTTTTTTTTTTTTAAATAAAAAAGGAGAGGGGAAAGAGAGGGTGCCTGGCTGGCTCAGCTGGTACAGCATCTGACTCTTGATCTCAGGGTTGTAGGTCCACGCTCCACAATGGGTGTAGAGCCTGCTTAAAAAAAAAAAAAGAGAGAGAGAGAGAAAGAGAATAAGGCATATAAAAGTCTTTGTGGTGGTGGTTTTGCTTTTCCCCTTTCCATCTAGATTGTTGGCATAATGATAAAGATAGTTGCAGAAGTAATTTTGGACCATGAAATAACTTTAAGGATGGAGGTATGCTAAGGATGGAGGGGCAGAGAGATGGAAGGAACTTGAGTTCTCAGAGATGGTGAAACCATGGGTCACTTGCTTCTAGTCTCCTTATGTGGAGAAAAAAAATAGACTTCTGTTTTGCTCAAGTCACTCTTATCAGTTTCTGTTTATTTTTTGGGAGATGCAGGAAGGAAAGGAAGGGGTCATTGGCTCTGGGCCTGGTGGGCTAGGCTGTTTTTAGAAGTAGAATTTAGAAAGCTTTGGAGGTACACCTTGGCTGACTGGGCCTCCAGGCCAGAGGAGAGATCACGACTGTAGAGTCTGGGTTCATCCACTGGCTCCATCTCCACTGAATTCTATCCACTAGGAACAGGGTAGGTCTTGGGGACTGGATGGAGGTGGGTCTCAGCTCCTCCCATGGGGTTCTGTGACCTTGGGATGATCTCCTCATTGCACTTTGCGGTTTGAATGGACTTCAGAGATCCAGAACCTGTGCCAGACACTGAAGTTTGCCTGCCCAGCAACCATTTCTACTTTGGTTCTTGTTATTAGAACACTGACTTTATTGCTCATCATGATAATTTCTTTTACTTTTTCCCCCCTGTTTAGTTAAAAGGCATGTGATCACCCTCCTGCCCCTGCCCCCCACCATGAAATACAAGGGTGCACATCTGGGAAAGTTTTCCTTATTCTTTTGTTAAGAAGAGGTCCAAGACAAACATGCACCTCCTTTTGCCTTTGGGCATTACTGAGTTGAGGGTGTGAAGTTTGGAGCTTCAGAAATCATTTTGACACGTTAAAGCATCATATAGAAACTGGCTTGTGGCCCCAGCCTCTCTGAGGCCCTGGAACAGCCAGCCTGGCACCCCTCTAGCTGGACTTCTTGCTGTGATATCACAAATCGAGTTATCGATTATCACCTTTTTTTTTTTCTTTCTTGTAGCCATAGGCTTGTAACTTAAAAAGAATCTCATTTCTTTATTTGACAGATGTAGAGAATAAGGCTCAGAGAGGGAAAGCAACTGGCCCAAGGTCACACTGTAGGTACAACAGTGGCAACCTGGAATCCTATTTTATCCTCCTCCCTAATAATGGAAAAAAAAAAAACCCACTTTTTCCTGCATAACACATGGTGTCACCTCAAGAATCAAGTGAGATTCCACATGTGTTTGGGATACATGGAGACCATCTTAATGGTTCTTTTCTTTTTCTCTGGATAGGTGAGCCATGGACATGGGATCGAGTCAAATTCTATGATAGGGAGCATAATCCCGCATGACAACAAAAAGAACAATCACTCTTCAGATGTACAGAGTGCTTTATCATTTATACAGCATGTCAACATTTGCCAAGTTTTTCATATCCATAATTCCATTAGATTTTCACAACACGGTAGGCTGGGCCAGACAGGGATTATTGTTCCCATTTTATGGATGAGGACTCTGAGGGTCAGAAAGGCTAACTGATTCTCCTGAGGGAAATCCTGGGTGAGTGGATTAAGTACAGGCCCACAAGCAGGGAGTTAAACATCTGTGCCCTCTACTGTTTATAGTGCCCTGTGTCCTGTGGTTTAGGTTGAGACCACAAGAACTCTGGAAGATAGGCCAAGTGAGTATTTATCCTACATGATAGAGGAAGAAGAGAAGGTTCAGAGTGGTAGATGGAGGTCACAGAACCAGCTCATTATGGCAGTAAGCTGTCATCCTTCCCTCAGCATTTTCTGGAATCATTCCCAAAATGAATATCTGACCTCATGGTGAGTAGGGTAGATATGGCCATCCTGCAGAAAGAACATGTCATGGAGCAGAGAGAAACTACATGACTTGGCTGAGATACCTGTGCTGGTAGCCAAAGTATGAATGTGGGCTTCCTGGCTCCCTGTCCATCACTCTTCCTTTTCCTCCTCCTCCTTTCCTCCACAGTGACAGGAGATACTGGCTTATGTCACCTCTCTAAGGAATCTTATTTTCTCTTGTCTGTCTTAGGAACATGCTTGTCCCATCCACTGCTGTAACCTGTTGCTTGGAATGGTGTCTGGCTCAGGAAGTATTTCTTAAATGAATAAATGAATCTCTGCATTCCAAGCATATATTTATTGATGGTCAGATGCCTGGTGGTCCTTGGGAGGAGATGAGGGGGCAGGCTCAGCAGTAACAAGTGCATGTGGGAGTTTACCTTTTTGTTCTTGTTGACCCCACATTCCATGTCCTCAGAGACCCAATGTGAAATCCTAGACAGGGTTCAGAACTGAGCCACTCTGGGGCAGCCCCAGCTCTAGCTCTAGTGGGGCTTAGAATAGACATTGTTGCCAATGTAGCCTGAAGGCCTACTGATTCACTTAATTTACTCATGCCTTCATTCATTCCATCCATTCATTCACACATGCAATAAATAGACCTGCTCTCAGGTCCTGGGGATACCAAGACAGAGTTTCTGCCTATGAGTTGCTTATATCTAGTTGGGCCACAAATAATGAGTAGATATTAAAACACTCAGGTGAATGGCAACCACAGGGATAAGCACATGGTGCTATGGGAGTCTAGAGAAGGGGCACCTAATCTGGTCTGGGCCACAGGATTGCTTCCTGTGCACCCCCAGTTGCCACTCACTGAGAGCTTTCTACCCGCTGAGCTCTGGGCCAAACTCTTTACTTCTACAGCTTCTCATAGCAACTCTGTGAGGGTGTTATCATTCCCATTTTACAGATGAGCAAACTGAGGTTCAGATGTGAGAGGTGACTTTTTCAAAGTCACACAGCTCATTAGTGCAAGGGCTACGATTCAACTCTGATGCCTGGGCTCCTGACAGCTGTTCTGCCTGCCTGCTGTGCAGACCACCTCTGTGTCTCTCAGGGGACACCTGAGTCGTATTCTGAAGTATGAATCAAGTAAGCAAATTGCCTGTGGTAAGGGTGGTGGCTATAGGGATCTCAGTGTGATGGTGTGGTTTGGGATGGCTAAAGGCATTGCAGACAGAAGGGAAGAGCACTGACAAAGATGCAGAAGTTGGAAGCAGCAGCTTGTGTCTAAGTCGGGCCAATGAATGGAAGGTAGGTCCTCCCCATCCATGTTTATGGACAGATTATACAGGGATCTTCCTGCATGACGGGGCCAGGGATGGTTTGTCTCATAACCTCAGCAGCCCTGTAGTGACTGTAACCTTTGGGTGACTGGTTGAGTTAAACATCATCATATAGGAAAGTCCTGCTAGAAAGAAGAACCATAGCCTTTTGAATTTTGTAAAGGTTTTGGCCTGGAGGACTAAGAAAATGTGTGGACCTTGTGCTCACAGGGAGGACTGAGTGTGTGCGTCTGCCTGGCAGCTGTGTAGATAGGACAGCTGGCTAGGTGAGTTGCTCTTGGGAAGAGGGGTTCTTATTCTTTCTCTTCCTTTCCATCTTTCTTCTTGCTTTCCACATGTTCTCACTGAACACCCACTGTGTCCATCCTGGTGCCATGGTGGACACATAGATGAATTGTACCTGGTCACTGTCCTTGCAGTATCTACAGTCTAGGAGGGGAGATGGGACATACTGATAGATACGCCAGTTCATGATCACACAAGGGACACATTTGATCAATGTTTTTAGGCACCCACATGTGGATGGAGAGCAAGGATAATGGAGCTGATGGAGAGCAAGGATAAATACCATGGAACCCTTATTTCTGAGAAGTCATTTTAAAAGGAGAGAAACTTGAAAGAGTGTAAAGATGGAAGCACGGGCAAAGCACCATGACACATGGATGGAGGAAGGAGGACGAGTTAGGGAAGCCACAGATGTGCAAGGACATTTGAGTCAGGTCTTCAGCCCATCCTGGGGAAGTCCCATTCATGTTTCATGCACACGATCTTTTTCGTATTATCCCAGAATCCTACAAGAGTCTGTGAAATCCATACAATGAACTCCGTTTTTCTGTTGAGGGAATTGAGGCCCAGAGAAGTAAAGTAACCCACTAAAGGTCAAACAGCTGGCAAGTTGCAGGGCTGGGAGCAAACCCAGGCCTTTTGGCTCATGTTCTTTTTAAGACATCTTGCTGCCTCTACAAATAACACAAGGGAGAGAGTGACAAGTGCCATGTGCCCATGCGCCGTCTACTTTTAGCCCCTTCATTGGACCAAGGCCCAGAAAGCGTCCCATTGTGTCACATCTGTTCAAGGCTGCGGGTGATGTGTGGGCTCAGGCTTAATCCAGTAGGAGGATTTAGTAAAACAGGTTGCCCGGCCTCTCAATGGGGGAGCTGGTTAATCCTCCAAAACCCCCTGTTCCAGCTCCATCCTTCAGTCACGCTGATCAGGATGGGGCTTGGAGACCCATTTTGGAGTCTGAAATGTGAATGGCAGTGGTCACCCCAAAGCTTTCCCTGAAGATGCACTGTAGTTCAGGGCATACAGTGGGGCATGGGGCACAACCACCTTGTCCCAGGCAGTGAGGCATGCAAAAGTGGGTGGGGGCACTTTGAAGCTGTTGCAAGAAAAGGGAAGGAAAGTTTTAACACTAACTGGCTTAGCCCCTGTGCTGAATGTTTTACATACATCAGAGAGGAAGCCTTTGCTACCGAAAGGACCCGAAGTTTCTGCAGCAAGCTTTGAAGGCCAGTCTTATGGAAGCAGTCCCCTCCTTGTCAGCCTTTCTGGTGGAATAGAAATCTCTGTCCAACCTGAAGGTAGAGGCATCCCATCCAACCTCACCTAGAGTCCTGTGACTCCTGTTCGGCCCAGAGAGGTCAAGTAGAAGGACAGAGTTAGTTACTGGTTTAGCAGAGACTTAAATGTAGGCCTCTGACTTCAGGATAGCATGTGTGAAAAGGGAGACCCTTCCAGGGAAGTGCTGGAGCCACAAACCCTGGGGAGGAGGGTGGAGTTGAGGGTCCAGGCCTGCACACAGGAATATTTGCTGAATATATGAAATCCAGATGAGGTGGCTGGGGAGCAAAGAGGCTCCTATGCCTGGTGCTGCTGGGCTCTGAAAGCGGCTGTCAGGGAGAGATGTGGGCAGTCCCCACTCCCTCCTGAGGAGCCAATCTGATCCTCACTCTGGAGGGCAAAGGCCATTCCTCTGAGAGAATGACCTCTTTTTCTCCTGAAGCTGCTGCTTTCAAAACTGCTGGCTACCCCAGCCCCAGCTGGTGAGTGCAACTGCACCAAGAAATCAGTGGTTCTCACGGCTAGAGAGACGCTTCCACAAGCTTAATTTGGCATAATTATAAGTTTCCTCAATACGTTTTATTATGTGCATTGTTGTTTCAGCAAAAATTGTTGTGACATAGAAAGTTTTTTATTGTCGGTAATGTTTTTCAGGTTCTTTATCATCCCTTAAGGCTGGATTCCCCCCCACCCTGCCCCGCATATATATGCTCTTCAGTGATAGGCACATCCTGGGGTTGCTCTTTCCCTTTCTCTAGTTTATTCTTTAAAGGGGGAGGGGAGCCTAAATTGCATGGTAGGATTCTAGAGGCTGCGAAGGCCAGGTCTGTGGGGGAGAGGCGTGTCTCCTGGAGATGGAGGTGACATCAGCCTTCCTGAGCCAGACTGTCTCTGGCCAAGGACCCTGCAGCCCCCAGGCCCCGGGAGCACTGCTTTGGGAGTCTGCTCATTCAGGGATTGAATCCCAGCTCCGTCCCTTGATAGCTGCATGAAACTGGACAAGTTCCTTAACATCTCCCCATCCTTCAGTCCAGTTTGCTTTCCAAACTGAGGTACAAATGTTCTTGGAAACAGCATGTCACTGTGCTGGAGGTTGTAGTCACCCACTCAATAAACACAAAATTTCCTAATGAAGCACAAGTTTTATCACAAGGGTGGTCGTGGTGTGTGTGTGTGTGTGTGTGTGTGTGTGTGTGCGTGCACGCGCCAGCAACAATAATATAATGGTTATATTAAAACGAGCTCAGTAAGATAGTGGAGGAGAGAGTCACATGCTCAAATTTAAAGCCAATTAGGGAACTTTGAAGATATTTAATACTTACCTTGGCCAGCTTTTACCTACTCATTCTCTCTCAGTTCTTACCTGTTCTCTCTTTTGCCCATTTAAAGATAGTTCAGAGAAAAGTATGGCAGGCAGCCATTCCCTCTGCAAGTTGGATGTAAGGTCCCTTTCCACAGAGCTGTGGAGAGTACTGATTATGTAAGAAAACATTTTTTTTTTTTTAAAGAGAACATATTTAAAATCATTCAAGGCTTGGCCATGAGTTTGTAGATACAACACCAAAGGCATGGTCTGTGAAAGGAAAAACTGGTAATTTTGGATTTTATTAAAATTAAAAACTTCTAAAAAATTTTTTAAAATTAAAAAAATTTAAAAATTCTTTGTGAAAGACATCATTAAGATTAAGATTAAGTTAAAAGGTAAGCCATAGAATGGGAGGAATTACTGGCAAAACACATGTCTCTAAAGGACTTATATTCAAAATATACAAGAACACTAAAACTCAACAATAAGAAAATGGATAAAAGATCTAATTAAACAGATAACCTCACCAAAGAAGGTTTACAGAAGGTAACTAATTACATGGAAAGATGATCAACATCATTTTTATTAGTAAATTTCAAGTTAAAACAGTAACGAGGGGATACCGAGGTGGCTCAGTTGGTAAAGCGTCTGCCTTCGGCTCAGGTCATGATCTCAGGGTCCTGGGATCGAGTCCTAGGTTGGGCTCCCTGCTCAGCAGGGATTCTGCTTCTCCCTCTCCCTCTGACCCCCCTATTCATGCTCTTTCTCTTTTTCTCTCTCAAATAAATAAATAAAAATCTTAAAAAAAACCCCAACGGTAACAAGGTAACACTACACACCTATAAGAATGGCCCAGTTTGAAACAGAGACTATACCAAACCCTGGTAAGAATATGTAGCAACAGAAACTCTCCTTTTTTGCTGGTGGGAATGCAAAATGGCCTGACCACTTTAGAAGAAAGTCTCGCAGTTTCTTATGAAACTAAATATAGTCTCACCCTATGATCCAGCACCTGCATTTTTAAGTATTTCTCTGATGTGGAAACGCATGTGCAAACAAAAACCTGCACACTAGTATTCATAATTGCCAAAAACTGGATCTCTCCCCACTGCCCCACACTAGTATCCATAATTGCCAAAAACTGGATCTCTCCCCACTACCCCACATCCAAGATGTTCCCCAATCAATGGAAATCTGTGGCACATAATATGCAGTGAGATATTATTCCACAATAAGAAAAAAAGAGCTATTAAACCTTGAAAAGGTACAGATGACTCTTAAATGCATATCACTAAGTGATGGAAGGCAGTCTGCCAAGGCTGCATACTCTGTGATTCCAGTTATATGTTCCTCTAGAAAATGTGAAATTAAAGTAGGGCTAAAAACATCTGTAGTTTCCAGGAGCGTGGGAGGGGGAGAGTTAAATAGGTGAAGCTTAGGGGTTTGTTTTAGGCTATGATACTGTAACTGTGGATACATGACATTATGTACTACCAAAACACATCAAACATTAAGGCACAGAGTGAACTGTAATGTATACACATTAACGGAAAACCATTGAGTCATCGGATGGTCCAGGATAGGGAGAGAATGTGACAGAACAATCTAATTATATTACACATGTATGACACAACTTTAGTGAAGTGGGTGGAGGGAAAAGTCACTGAACTAGGTAACTTTGGATATGAGCAGAGTCTGTAAAAAGTAAAAGCAGAAGGAACTGTATATTAGCACTGCACTTTTGTTAAAAAGTTGGTTCCTATGGAATATGGGTCAACAATTCTGACACTGCTTTACAAGTACAGTTCACCCTTGAACAACATGGATATGAACTGTGTGGGTACACTTAAATGCTGATTTCTTATAATGCAATACTGTAAATGTATTTTCTCTTCCTTATAGTTTTCTTAATAACATTTTTCCCTCTAGTTTACTTAATTGCAAGAGTAGAGTCTATAACACCTATAACATACAAAATATGTATTGCTGACTTTATTTTATCAGTAAGGCTTCCAGTCAACACTAGACTAGTAGTAGTTAAGTTTTGGGGAGTCAAAAGTTATATGGGGACTTTTGATTGCATGGAGGTTGATGTTCCTAATCCCCACATTGTTCAAGGTCATCAGTGTGCTGGAATTGAACAATTAAATAAATGGATGCTGGGAGCCGGCTTTCTTCCTATTGGAGTAAGAGTACATAGTTGAGCAAAAGGAGGAAGCCAGAATGACGCATGTAGTAATGGGTTAGAGTTGAAGACATGAGTGCCAATGGTGTTTGGCTTAATGTAGATACAGATGGCTACATATAGAAATATGTATAAGCATGTATAAATACATGGGTTACTGGCTTTCATACACACATTATCCCCTCTGTCAGCTGAGAGAGTCTAGAAGCAAGGATGCTCCAGTCACAGTGAGTACACCTACTGCCCAGATCTTGGTTGCTAACACCATTCTATAATGAACGGAATCAGTTCTTTTTAGAGACATGGCTGACTCTAAGACTGGGGCAGGAAATTTTTAAGATGAGCTTAGGCACATCTCATAGTACCAGAGAGTAAGTTCCAAACGTAAGACAACAAAGCAAAACCGTGATGGGTTATGTCAAATGGATGAAGGAGCCAAGTGGAATGACCAAAGCTGGAGTAATTTGAACAACAAAATAAGTAAGTTTTTGATTGTAACACAAAATTCAAAACCAATACCCAGGTGCCTATATTGGTATAAACAAATGATTCAATAAATAAATCAGTGGAGGAGAGTATATAAATTGCCCATGTTAAGAGAATTAAAAAATAATATTTATTTATTTATTTATTTGTCAGGGTTGAGGGAGAGAGCACAAGCAAGGGAAGTGGCAGGCAGAGTAGGCTGAGGGAGAGGCTGGTTCTCTGCTGAGCAAGGAATCCCAGGAGGGACTGGATCCCCTGAGGCAAAGGCAGCTGCTTAACTGACTGAGCCACCCAGGCTCCCTCAATATATGTAGACGCTCTGCCCTTGAGGATTGAAGCACTTCTCCCTACTCAAGTGTGGACTGCAAATAGCAGTTTTCTTTTAAAGAGTGTGGAATGGAAAGGGAGAAAAAAAGGGTAACTTTACAGTAGAGAAATCTGGCAAACACTACCTCAGCTAAGTGCTCAAGGTCAGTGTCAACAATGAGAGGTCATATTAGTGTATGGTGAAATGATATGAACAAAATGGCACTTTGCCTCTATAATCTTCCTTTCCAAACCTGAGTTACAAGAAAAATATCAGACAAAGGCTAATTGAGGGACAGTCTATAAAATACCTGACCAGTTCTCCTCAAAACAGTGAAGGCCATCAAAAGCAGGGGAAGTCTGCAAAACTGTCACAGCCAAGACGAGCCTTGGAGGCAAGACAACTAAATATAATGTGTTATCCTGGATAGGGTCCTAAAACTGGAAAAGGACATTAGATAAAATACAAAGATGTCTGAGTGAATACAGATTTATCAGTTAATAATGATATGTCGGCCTTGGCTCATTAATTATAACAAATGTACTGCATTCATGTGCAGTGTTAATAACTGGGAGATCTGAGTGTTAGATATATGGGAACTCTGGACTATCTTTGTCATTTTCCCATAAATCTAAAGCTATTATAAAATATGAAATTTATTTTTAAAAATGAAATAATACCATAAAACATCATTTGGTGAGTGGGTGCTATTAAATGGTAATAAATGATAATGAGATTGAGAAATTTGTATTCACTCAAATGGCTTATAGAGAGAGCACTCAGAGGAATGCCCTGACAAGGCCTGCTCCCATAGAAGCTGAAATTTCAAGGGCATGGGTACTGGCTGATGCCAAGGTTTCAGAGAAGGGGTACCATTATTCCTAATGAGACAAGGAAAGGGCTTTCCCCCATCCAAAAGGGAGGAGGAAGCAGAATAAAACAATAATGAACATTTATTGAGTACTGAGCTGTGCCAAGCGCTTTATCTGTTCTAAGTGCTTTATCTCATTGAATCTTGATGAGGTAGGTACCATTATTCCCCTACAAAGAGGGAAAGAGAAAAAACTGAGGCCTAGAGAATTTGACCTGCCTGATTAACATATAGTTAATATGGGATAGGGAGTATCAGGTAGGATTTGAATCCAGGAAGCTTGGCTTCAGAGCTGTCTCCATGAGTCTACTTGCCAAGAAATATGTTGGTGCCCTGTGACCACTCAAATTCCACTGCAGTGTTTCTAAATTCCCGGAATGTGTGGTGTGAGCTTATTTTCTGTACAAACAAGAAAAGGACTGACTTTTCTATCTTGGATGACTTTGGACTATCAGAGGCCAATGAGAGTTTAGGTCAAGTTTACTTAGATCTGAGTTTCAGGACAAGGGGGTGGGACGGGGGCTTAGTACTTAGCTGACACTGGGTAACACTATTATTATTACTACTGGTCCTTGCCTTCCTGCCTCCACTGACTCCCCACCCCTCACTCAATACCCTAGAGGTTCCTTCAAGTTGGGCTACTTCCTTAGGGGAAACAGGATGTCATCTACAGGCTTGGGCCAGGTCTCTGGGGGCTTGGGGTGGGAAGAGGCTGTCTGATTGGCTAACACAGAGCTAGGCACCAGAGAGGAAGTAACATTTCCGGGAGCTGAGGAAACTGCCATTTCCTCCTCCAGCAGGAAGTGGCCTTGGCTATTCTCAGCACTCCATGGCCATGTGGAGCAATGGAAATCACAGCCTGGCAGTGTCTTGGATTTGCCTCCTGCAGTTTAACAGTCTCTCAGTCAAAATAAACTGGCTCCTTCAGTCTCCAGGGCATGGTTAAGGTAATAATTGAGAGAGAGAAGCCAGAGACCTGGCCCTAGCACAAAGGCATGGAAAGACTTTTATATCAGACTGGTATTGGCTGCTTGTGCCTCATTAAAGTGGTTTAATTGAAGCATTGTGAAAACAAACCAAGAGATTCAGTTATGGTTTCTCAAATAGCTAGTCTCCACCTCAGGAGAATCTGTACTGATGGAGGTAAGGGAGATTGTTGTTCCTTTAAGCGTGTATGTATAGATCTCAACAGGAAAGCTGCATAATTCAGGAGAAAGGGAACTGGAAAATGGTCAGAGAAATATGGGTCCACGTTGGAACTTCAGCAGACATACTATTTTGAGACAACATGGCCGACCCGTACTTTCTTCATGTAGCAAAACCTGCCCTGTTATCATGCTCCATGAGGCAGTGGCAGCCTCCCTGAGGAGGTCATATTTGAAGGGTGCCTGACTCATGAGACAAAACCAGCCTTTTATGGAGGTGGGTTCCTGGGAGGGGGCAGGCCACCTGTTCATTTATAATGAACAGGTATTCATTGGGGGATTCTTGAAACCAGAGATGTGGTGGGGAGGCAGACAGTCAAGGTCTCTGCTTTCATGGAGTTTATACTTGGGAAGAAGGGACAGAGAAAAAGAAACAAGAGGTAAATAAAATCAGTTATTGGTAAACACTGTGCAGAGAATTAAGGCCAATGTTGGTCAGGGGGCAGAGTAACTGGGTGATCAGTCTGAGGAAGCAGCAGGGCAGAGGGCCTAAGGCAGGAAGGGCCTGCTGGTTAGACAAACAAAGGAATAATATGTTCTTCTGGCCTACGCCTGAACGTTCCCTATGGCCCACTGGCTACATTCATTGCTACCCAGTTCATAATGGCTCTGAGTCTCCTCCCCATTTACTTGTGGGTATTCCATCCCATTCCAGAGGTTTTCCTTGGGCAAGGGGGTTTGGAGGGTGTGGCAGGAAGGTGTGCTCACAGTCTGTAGTTTAGGCATTGTTGGGGCGCTGCCCCCTACTGGAGTGTCTGGCAATTGGAGGTACTTCTTGACATCCTCACATGCAGAATGGCTAAGTCCTCTCTGATGGTGGTCTTCCCAAGGATACTGATGGGGGAACTGAATGTCTAATAAAACTGATGTCTAGCAAAATGCAGTTGACTTGCAGAGAGGTGGGTCCAGCATATGATGCACCAAGACTCCAGCCAGACTCCCTACCTTTGAGAAGCAGGTAATGTATTAGAGGGAGACCAAGGTTCATGGGCTCAAAAAAAAAAAAAAAAAAAAAAGTTTCTTTTCTTTACTTTTTTTTTTTTTTTTTAAATAGAGTGCCTGCTATGTGCTCTACTGCCAGGGTAAATGAAAGTCTAGCTCTTGCCCTCACCGCTCATTGATCTTGGAGGTTAGTGAGCCTTTAATACCAAGGCAGGGCATCTGGATGCAATTCAAAGTGCATTGGGAGGCATTTGAACCACTCAGGAGACTTTCTGTGGCAGGTTATAAGGAACCTAACCCACGCTGGCTTGAATAATAAAGAGGGTTTATTGGTGCACAATAACTGAAAGGTTGAAAGGTAGGGAGTCCTCAGATGTGGCACACTCAGGGCTCCAGCTCTGTCTCTGGGATTCCCTTGGCTCCATTCTCCTCCCATGTAGGCCAGTGCCTCCCTCCCAGGGTAGCTTCCGGCAGGCACAGAGGCTGTGCTCTTTCATTCATGTTCTGGAGAGAGAGACTGTGACAGAGACAGACACAGGGACAGAGAGACTGCCCTAGAATGAGAACAAAATACCACCTTTGAGCTTCTGACTAATGGCTTCTCCTTACACCTTGCCCAGTGTCTGCAGTCAAGAGAAGGCAGTGCCTGGATTACCA
Source organism: Taxidea taxus jeffersonii (assembly GCA_003697995.1). Taxonomy (NCBI): domain Eukaryota; kingdom Metazoa; phylum Chordata; class Mammalia; order Carnivora; family Mustelidae; genus Taxidea; species Taxidea taxus. Next base: position 4,611 of record RCUC01154023.1, on the reverse strand, counting down.
ATTCCTGCAGCAGTGCTAATGGGACTCCCCAGATTAGCTAACTAGGCTCACCAAACCACAGTTTTACGGCCAGGATGGATGCTGGGAAGTAGCAACAATGCCTGTTACAGTGGAAAGATTTCAAGAAGGTCACATTGAAGGAGGGAAAAAGAGGAAGAAGGGAGAGCCATTAGGAGCTCTTCCAAAGAGAGTTGATGGTGGCTGGGGGCCCGGGAGAGGGATGGCAGGTGAGACAGAGCACAAAGGACAGATGTAAATCCTGTCACTTAGCAGTTGAGTGGCAGTGATATGGGTCTTAACTTCCATATATCATTTTTCAAATTCATAACATGGTTGTATAATTTCTTAGCTTTCAGGATTATAGAGATACATTAAATATCTACAACGATGAAGGTCCTCAGTAAGTGGCATTATTGGTATCAATATCCAAACTCTTTATATGACATACAACTTCCTTCATGTTCTGGACTCAAGTAACTCTGGGTGGGAGAGTGAAGTGGAGGTGAGTCTCCCATGTGTAGCCAGTACACATGCTCTTCCCATTTTGTGGTGGAACCTTCCCAGATGGGAAAAAGTTATCCTATAGCCAGTCATGAAACTTCTTTTTCATTCCCAGGGGATTTTTGTCCTCAGTCCTATCAATCAGTGTCCACATCTTGACCAGCACAGAGAGCAGTTTGTCATGTTTCCAGTCAGTAAATATTGGCAAAAGAATGAGAGTTGGCTCAATGTACTTTAATGAGTAAGAAATAAACCAGCCTGCTCAAATTTCCAGGAATTTTCTCCTGAACTGAATTGCAATGTGGTTGTTGCCACTCCCCAAAACCAACGTCCTAAGCCCAGGAAAGCCCCATTATCACTGTCACTCCAAAATGTTTTCACCAAAGTCAGTGGGTTGAGTGTTGTCCTAGAGAAGAATAATTTTGCACAATACAAACAGAGCCTTCGTCTGCAAGAGGGGACATGAGTTTCTGGCAGGAAGTGAGTGCATGCCTGGTAGGAAGGCTGTAGAATGTGTTTGTGGCAGGGGCTGCAGGGGGCTGGTGAGAGATCAGTGGGGCAGAGGGCATGGCACTACCTGTCTTTAGTTGGGTTTTAGTGGTGATGGGGGGAACCCATGAGTTTAGAAGTTAGACTGCCCTGGGTTTTAACCTAATTTCTGCCACTCATTAGCCATGAGATTGTTCATTAGTTTAAAACAGGCCAGATAGTGGGGACAGAAAGTGCAAAACCTGATCCTAAGAAAGGACTTTCAACAATGGATACAGAGAAGTCGATTACAGTAAAGTATGGCAATGGGGAAAATATGGGAGTGGAGTAGTGGGAGCATGGAGAGAGGGGCACAAGCTCCAGTATCACTGTGAGGGAAGAGTCGTGAAGAACTTCCTGAAAGAAGCAGAGAAGCATAGATCATTGGGAAGGAGAACATTAGCCTGGAGAAGGAGAAGGCAGGGCAGCAGGGTCTGTGTTCTCTGTGGAAGTGCAGGCAAAGTTCTAGAGGCAAAAGTGAGTTGGAATGTGGTGGGCCAGTTGGGAGCCGATCAGGCTGGGAGGTCACCAGTGAAAAGCCCCGAAAGCCACTGCTGTTTTATCTCTAAGGACAAGGGGAGCTATTGAAGGGTTGAAGCAGGGGAAAGGAACAGGCACATAAGCACTTGAAGGCATTTTGAGCAGCTGAGTGAAGAACGGGCAGAAGGGAAACAAGACTGGAAGCAGTGCCGATGCTGTCCTGGAGTCCAGGGGAGAGAGGACGGCAGCCGGGTTGGGTAGTGGCATTGGAGAGAGACAGTAATACATGCAGTTGAGGGATATTTGGGAAGTGGTTACTTGATCTTGGAGAAGGAACGTGCCAGATAGTTGAAGTGCTTCATTCTATTTCTTAGAATGTCCCTTTGACGTTCTGAGAGGTTAAGAAACTTGTCCACAACTAGCGAGTGCAAACAATTCTTCAAACTCAGGTCTGCCTGCCCTTAAATGCCTTGTTTTTCACCATTAGATTATGTGGCTTTCCTAAATCAAATATGACCATTTATTGCTTATCATGTTTATATTAAGGACCATAGAAGTTATACCAATTCTGAAGGATTGAAGTGGAGTGATAGAACGCAGACTGAAGAAAGTTGAGGACTGGTATCTTTGGGAGTATCATGCTGGCTATCAGTGGCCTCCATCTGTCACCCTCTCCCATACCCCCACTGTTGTCCTCTATGGGGGTTTACCTAGGTCAACTGCCATCTTTCCGAGGAAGCATCCTGGATGGACCTCCTTCCCTATCAGAATTAATAGCATCGCTACCTTCCTATCCTTGCCCCTCCACACTGGCCTGGAAGCTCCTCGAGGGCACAGACAGTGTTGTCATCAGTGAGATATTCCAGGGCCTCACCACGGAAAATAGACTAGTAAATACTGGATGATTGAGTGATTGCAGGAAGATCATGGTCATACCAGCAGAGTACAACCTGTTTGTTGTGGTAGAATGTGTAAGTGAAGGCAGCTGCTTTGCCCTTCTTTACGCCGATGCCTGTTCCGTCTCTTGTCCTGTGAAATCATGCTGTCTGTGGCCCCGCTTCTCCCTAGGGGCCAAGGCTGCAGGGTCTCCTTGGTATGTGCTCCCTGCACTTCATCCTTAGCTGTTGGTCTCTTGGTTCTTTTGTACAAATTACATGTTTCTTCCAGCCTGGCTTTAATCATCACAACCTTGAATCCTCATCAGGCTCTCTGCCCCATCTCAAACCAGTGCTTAAGGGACACTCTTACCCTCAGAAGAAATGGTATAATTTTCATAAACATGGGTCATTTCCCCCCTTGCATCAGTGTCAGATATGAAACCACCACTTAACGAGACGTACCAGAAATGCAGAATGTCTGAACAAAGGCTATGGACAATAGTACTTTTTTTTCTTTCTCTAGTTCTGTGAAATTGCTCTCCCAAAATAATCCTAATTCTTTATTTACTTCAGCTTTGGGTTTATTTTGAGATGAACTTTCCTGAAGCTGAGTCTTAGGATGTGATTCTTATCCTGGTCACATCCTGGGAAGTTGTTTTGTGACTTGTTTGAATGGGCTCTGGCTTTTCCAGGGAGCCCCTGGCACCGAGGAAGAGGCCAGAGGATGTCAACTCCTGCGTGCAGTCTAAAGACCGAGATGACAAAGCTGCAGCTTGGGTGGAACTGCTTGCAGGAGGAGGGGCCCCGTCGCCTGGGCTCGCACACTACAGACACGGCAGAGGCGAACTCAGCTCAGACGTTATCGATGATCTGTTCCGGGGGCCGATGTGTCTCACAGTTTCCAGCATCTGAGTGATTTGTGAACGCTAGGAATTCACACTCTGGATGATTAAAACTGCCAGTGCTGGGAATTTTCTCATTTCAGGAAATTTTGGTTGTGAGACATGCTGGAACCTCACCAGCAGGCGGACCCGAAGGGCAGGAAGTCCAAACCAGGGGTGGGGATGAGGCTGTGAGAACTTACCAGAAGGCAGTGCAAGGCCCTTCGCTATCATGTCAGACAGATCTGCATGGGAATCCTCTTTCCCTGAACCTCAGTTTCTCCCCTGGCAAAATGAGGTTGATAACATCTACCTTGCAGGAGTGCTGTGACAATGAAACGATATAATGGCTGCCTGGCACGCAGTCGGGGCTTGGACAGGTGAGTTCCCCTCGGCTTCTGTAGGAGTGAGGGGAGCTGAAGTGCAGTCCAGGCTGGATTGGTCTGGTTGATGACAGGGGGTGGTCAGTGGTCCATCTAAGTTGGATTCTGGAGGTCAGGGGACCGGGTCTGACACTTACAGGTGCAGGAAAGGGGCTGGCCAAGACCACACAGCTTATTGCAGTCATGAGGCTCAGGTCAGGACTTTAATCCAAACTTTGATCTGTGGGTGGAAGCTCCTGGAGCCCCAAATTTGTCCCTGGTGGTAGCATATAAAGCAGCAGTTCTCAAAGTGTAGTCTGAGGACCCTGGAGAAACCTGACACTCTCAGGGGTCAGTGAGATCAGAATTATCTTCATCCTACTGCTGAGATTTTCTTTTCTTTTCATTGAGTTGGTGTTTGAATTGCTGGTGCAAAAGCAACAGTGGGTAAAACTGCTGGTGTCTTAGTACACATCAAGGCGGTGGTGCCGAACTACAGTGGTAATCATCGTATGACTTACCACCACACGTGCACAGTGAAAAAGGGGGATAAAAAAGCCAGTTTCACTTCAGGGTGTGCTTGGTGAAGCAGGGAAAGTGACCAAATTTATTAAATTTCAACCCTTGAGTACTTTTTAATGTTTTGTGTGATGAAAGGGAAGTATACGTAAAGTATTTCTGCTGCCTACCAGGGTGCAGTGATGGTCTCGAGGAAGTGCACTGGCACGGTTGTTTGAGTTGGGAACTGAGCTAACCACTTTTTTCTCAGAACACCATTTTCCCTTGAAAGAATGACTGACACGCACCGTGGTTATCAGACTTGGATAGTTGGCCAATTTTGGAGGCCATTACTTCGCAGAAAACAGGTGACCATATTTGCTGCCAGTGATCACATGTGAGAGTTCAAAAGAAAACAGAATTTTGGAAAACTTGTGTCCCCCACCCTGAGCTGTCCTATTACACACTGCAGCTGCCCTTTAA